>JAULKM010059392.1:0-12394 GCA_032355605.1 Rubia tinctorum | reverse complement strand
TATAAATAGTAAATATATCATGTGAGATATTGTTAAATTTGTCTTAACATCTATTTTCCAAATATTAATTTTTTATGTCACGTTATTATATGTAACTAGACATATTTACGGTCAAACATGCTCATTGAACACCGTAAAAAAGTAAATAAGCAATTTAAAGTTGGGACGGTGGGAGTATGCAGTAGTCTAGCCAAATAGTTCATGACATGGGGAATTTTGGCTGTGGCCTTATTTGGCAGTTGATGCAACGACAATGTTACCATCGCCATATATTAGTCTATTACTATTCTAGAGTTCCAAGGAATGAAATGCATGAACTTCTGATCAGTGATTAAATGGTGCTGGAATTTTAAACATTTAGCTTTTATTGGCATACCGGTTTATTACTGTAAAATTAAAGGGCTAAACATATTTATAAAACCCTATGTTTTTGTGAAAGTGTGAACAACCTCGAATTCTTCGAAAGTGCTGAAACAACCATAAATGCTCGCCGAATGTGATAAAAAAAACCCTAAATATTCATTGAATGCTACCATTATTTTTAACTGATGTCAAAACTAATGCCAAAATTGCAGGGTTATTTTGGCACTTTAACGAGTTTAGGTTCATTTTGACTCATACGAGGAATTCAGGTTGTTTTGACATTTTCGAAAAAATAATATAAGTCATTTTCGCACGTTTCTCAAAATTAAAAGTACAATGGGAAGTAGAGGCTATTGCGTGCGGATAATACAAGGAGCCCCATTTGTTACACATTTTTATGAGTTCTAAAATAGTTTACTCCTGTTAGTTTCTACAATAAACTTATATCATATTCGGTGTTACACTTAATTAGTTTTATTTAGTTATTCACGTTTTTTTTGTTTGTAAAAATTTGAGTCTCATATTTTAATTTTGGAATGACAAACTACAAGTTAAGTGCTATGGTTAAAGGTGTACACATCTCACGCTCAAGGTAAATTATAATTTTTTTATTGAATTCATAAAACCGCAACAGGCCAGTAAGTACTAAGACCTAGAAAAGTAAAGACATGACATAATTGAAAGACTAAAAAGTAAAACAATTGCGACAAGGATCCTACTAGAAAAGAGAAAGCAGTCTAAATTGCAAGGAACGAGGGTCCTTTTTTTTGCAGCAGCACAAACAGCTCAAGCCAAATGAGAATCGACCAGTTTGATATGGCAGGATTCAAATGCCCATTAAAACATGGTCCACATAATGAAAACACCCTCACAAGTACGCAAGACAAAGCTATTGGATGGGCAATTGCGGAGCACATGCCTATTGCAAACAATATGGGGAAGATAAGGAAGAGAGACTTAGAGGAGGATCTGGGACATATTGCTTTCTTTAAAAAAAATAGAAGGTGGAAGAAGAGGAGGAAGAAGTCGCTACAATTATTGAACAATACTTTGAAGAAGAACAGGCTGCATGAGTGGAACAGGGACAACTGGCAATCATGGCAGTACGGGCTTACGAAGGAATCATCCCCGCAATCATCATCTAAGGAAACAAGTTTGATGAAGGTACTTCGGCGGTTAGGCCAGAACAACCGCCAAGAGGTACATGAATCTACTCAGTTGGAACTACAGAGGGCAGTCCCAGCCTTTGACAGTAAATGTTTTAAACAACCTGTTATGTAATCATTCTCTTACTGTTTTATTCCTTATGGAGACTAAATGCAACTATAGTAAGATTAGTAAGTGGTTAGATAGATCATACTTTAGTAATTGGGAAGTAGTATATTCGGTTGGCACAAGGGGCGGGCTCTATTTAGCTTGGACACCCAAGATGCAACTAACGGTGGTACAAAGTTGCCATAATTTTGTTTGTTGTAATATTACCTCGATTAACGAGAAGGAAGAGAATATTGTATTCGTGTATGGTCACCCAGAAAGGAAGCATAGGAAGAGATAATGGGATGGCCTAAAAGGGTTCATAACAAACAACAATAAACCAATGCTACTAGTCGGCGACTTTAATCAAGTCCTCAGGAATGAAGATAAGAGAGGCGGAAGATTAGTAGCTGAAGCCCAGACAGCAAATCTGCGGATTTTCTCCAATTAAACAACCTCTCAGAACTAAAAAAAATAAAGGCCACTGGTTCACCTAGTCTAATGGAAAATGAGGCAGAGAGTTTATTATTGAAAGTCTAGACGCGATCTTCGCAAACAAAGCTTGGCTTGGCATGCTCCCAAGATATATCAGATCGGATCATGGTCCTCTCACTTTGCAGACCCACTACCAAGGGGCGAGAAGAAATGTCCAGGGGCAACACAAGTTTGAGGCATGCTGGATACACCACACGGAAGCAAAATGAATCGTAAAAGTAATGTGGTGGGAAAGAAGGATTTTCATAGGGGATTTTACTCGAGTAGAAACACAAGGAGGCCATAGTCAACAACAACAGGAGATGAGTACGATGGAGAACAAAATAGAACGAACAATGCAGAGACTAAGTAAGTGGATTCGAGAAGAGCTCGGCATCCTGAAAAAACAAATAAGAAGGAAACACAATGAAATGAGCCGGCTACAATAAAAAGGCAAAAGCGAAGAGCTCCAGAAAATCTCAATAGAACTGGATGAGTTACTAGCCATGCAGAATGAATTCTGGAGGCAGAGAGTAAAAACTAACTGGTTAAATGAGGGGAATAAGAACACCAAGTTCCACCATACTTGGGCAAAAAAGCGGAGAGGAAGAAACCAAACACTGCAATTAAAGGATATCAGCGGCTCCTTGGTTACAAAGGCAGAGGTACTACAATACTTGGTGGTACAACATATCAGTCATGTATTTCTCAATGACTGGGTCATTCCACTAGAGCTTTTGAACAAATAACAGTCGGTGATATCCTCAAGCTTATACAACCGGGGGTCACAGAAAGCCAACAACAAAGCCTTATGGAGCCTATTACTAGGGAGGAAATCATGGGAGCAGTATTCTAGATAGGTAAGTGGAAACCACCAGGACCCGATGGCATCCCAGCTGGGTTTTACCAATAATACTGGGAGGATATGGGGAAAAACCTTACAAATGTCGTCCAGGAGTTCTTCCAGACATGCCAAATGCTGAAGGAGTGGAACAACACATGTATTGCACTCATCCCCAAGGTGAAGGTACCAAAGTTTCCATCTGAATTACGCACTATTAGCTTATGAAATGTTACATATAAAATAATTGCAAAGATCCTTGCTAGTAGACTAAAAAAAGTAATGGGTTTCCTAATATTTGGCAACCAAGCAGCTATTGTTCGGGGAAGGTCTATTATTGAAAATTCATTAATAGCTCATGAAATAATACAATGTGTAAGGAAAATGAAGAAGGGAAAAAAGGTCCTAGCTGCCTTGAAAATTGAAATGATTAAAGCTTACGATAGAGTCACATGGTCATTCCTAGAAGAAGTGATGAAGTGGATGGCTTTCCCGTCAGAATGGATCCAGTGGAAAACGGAGCGTGTTACTACGGTGACATACTCCATAAAGTTTAATGGGAACTTCTCTAACCCCTTTCAACAAATAAGGGGCCTCAGAGAAGTATATCCACTATCCCTCTTTCAGTTCTTACTGTACTTGGAAGCCCTATTTTCTATGCTTGCACCAAAACAATTCCAACAAGTCTGTGTCGGGATCCAAATAAGATGACCTGTCCCAAGAGTCTCACATCTGATGTTTGCTGACGACTACATACTATTTTTTGAAGTGACGAAGGAAGGTACAGAAAATATGGCATCAACTATCAATATATTTGAAGAATACTCAGGACAATGCAGAAACTATTAGAAGGCGGCTTTACTTATAAGCCCAAACGTAGAAGCACAAATAACGGACCACGTCAAGAGCAGGTTCAACGTTACAAAATAAATGTTATAGGATAAATACCTGGGTCATTATATGATGGATCAAAGGTGGTAATGGTCAAAAGCCGGCAGCAAAAAATCATAGCCAAAATAGCCCAATAGAGGAAAACCAATTTGTCAATGATGGCCAGAGTGACACTCTGCAAGTATGTTCTGACATCCTTGTCTCAATATACCATAAGCACATTCCTAATACCTGACTCGGTGGCAAAGGCAGTGGGACAAACACACAGCGAGATTTATCTTGGCAGGAGACCCAGAAGGCTGAGGCATCCACTGGAAATCTTGGGAAAAAAATGTGTCAATATAAATGGAGAGGGGGACTAGGCATACAATCAATGGCAAAAATGAACCAAACAATGCTAGGGAAACATACTTGGACACTGTTATCCCAAAAAGAGTCGTTCTTCTCTAAAATTTTCCTATCAAGGTACTACAAGCAAAAAAGATCTCTTAAACACTAAGCCAAAAGGAGGAGAGTCATGGGGATGGAAAGGAATACTATAGGGAATAAAGCTCATCAAACCACACCTCAAATGAAAGATAATGGACGGAGCAAAGGTAGATATCCAAGAAAATTAGATTCCAAATCAACAGAATCCTATCCATTTTGATACTGGAATCCTATCATGGCTAGGCTTTAAAGTAAGAGACTTGATCGATGGCAATCACATGGAGCTCCCACTAATTAATACACTCTTCGATGTAGAAACCATCAGCCAAATAAGGAAACTGCACATACCCCAAAATGGGTTCTGAGCAGAAGACTATCAAGCCTGGGAAAAGGAAGAACTATGGGTCTACACAGTTAAATCTAGATAGCATACAACATGGGACAAAAGGATGAGCAAGAAGCCAAACTCATCATCACACCAAGGTCCATTACAAATAGAAATCATGATATGGAAAAGGCTACGGAACTGCAGTGTGTCGGAAAACATTAAATTCCTAATATGGAGAATGATCCAAGAAGCCTGTCCCACAACCCCGAACCTATGAAAACGTGATATTACTCTATCACCAAAGTGTGAGATATGCTATCTAGAAGATGAAACAGTGGAACATCTGGCCTTTGAATGCGACTTTGCGAGAAGGATTTGAAGATAGTGTCGTCTGGGATTTGACTTCAGTCAAGTTAGACCAACTACCCTAGAAGAATGGCTGCAAAACTGGTTCGCATCAAGCCTATAAGAAGAGGATACTCATTTGATCCTCTTGGTCATTTTTGGCATTTGGTGTGCCGAGAACAAAGAAATCTTTCAAAAAGGGGCCCAACCTTGGGAAAGAGCACAGGAAGCCATCAAAGGTCTCACAGCTACAACAGCACAAGTACGCAGTAGCGAGAGAGAAAGAATTTGGAACGAGGGGAATCTAACCACACTACACAAGAGACGGCCCTGACAAACAATGTATTCAAACAAAACATAAAGGTGGGAGATATCCAGCTCCATTGGTTTCCGAAAGGGAAGACATATCCAAAAACATATCAAGGTTGGACAAGCATTGTGACAGACGCAACATTATGCATCAACTCAGGAAGAACGATGATGTCATGGTGTGCGAGCGTGCAAGGTACAATGGAAACATGTTAGGACACAAGATGCTACTAGCACTAACAGTGACCCAAGTAGAACCAGTTGCAATGTCCAATGCCATGAAGCAAGTAAGCAACAGAGGAGTTACCCACTTAATAATTAAGATAAACTGCAGAAATTCCCTAACCCGTGTTAGGAATTTCCTTAATATCCCCATGGATGTTAGGGGCCTAATTAGAGAATTAAAAATTCTATCTATTGTATTCTATAGGTTTGTGTTAGTTAAAGTAGATAGGAAATTAGTTGCAGATGCTCATATAGTAGCCAAAACGCTCTTTGCTTGTAACCCTGAAATTATCATGAATGAAAGCTGAGAACCACCTTTCGACAAAAAAAAAAGAAGACTAAATAGTAGAACTAACTCATCATTTTCATAACAAACTACATGTAGTACTTTCGTGATGTATACTCAACTTGTGACACCCTAGCATAAGAACCAACCTGCCAATCAGTTCACTAAACACTCTAAAGCAAACCAAATCCACCTCGTTGATAAATAGCTAGTCTCGGAATAAGCGCAGAAGCACCTCTCATCATGGTCCCCTCTACTAGGCTATGATCTAGAAGAGGGGAACACATGGCGCAAGTCACAATCACACAATGTAGGCCTATAAATTAAAACCCAGAACATCTTACGAAAGTGGTAACTAGACACCCACTAGGTATATACAAAAGAGATTTCCATACTATGATTTCCTGACTTATGAGGCTTATGGTATATGCCAACCCAGATAAGAAAAGTCCAACACTAGAACTAACACCTCTCGGAAACATCTCTCTTGAGGCAAATAGACACAACACCTCTCTTGAGGCAAAAGAAGAACAAGTGACCCCAAAACCCTCTACTAGACCACGATCTAGAAGAGTGAAGCACATCACGCCAAACACGATCACACGATGAAGATACCTGTAAATGAAGATGAAAAAAACAAGTAAAAGGTAAGTGTCTTCTATACAAAACTGAGTAATGGAGACAATAACCCTAACATGGGCATCGAAGCTAGGGGTGTAAATAAACCGAGCCGAGATCGAGTAGTGGTGTGCTCGAAAAAAATTATTATGTTCGTGTTCGAGCTCAAGCTCAATCTTGTTCGAGCCCTGAAAATTTATCTCGATCTCGTGCTTGATTGTTTGTGATATGCTCGAACTCGGTTCGTAACTCGATCAAATTTGAGCTCGAGCTTGGAAATATTGGCTAGTTGAGCTCGTTTCCTTTGAACAAGCCAATACAACCCTCTAATTTATACAAAATTGTAAATTAAAAAATAATATAGTTATATGGGTGCATGCTCGTGAAGCTCGATGAGCCTACCGAACAAGAATGAAGGAGCTCGAGCTCGAGCTCGAGCTTGCCTAATAATCGAGCTATCTCGAGCTTGGCTCATGTTTGTCTAGCTCGAGTTCGAGTCGATATTTGCTCGAGATGTTTGCGAGCTTTTCACGAATAACTTGGTTCGTTTACACACCTAATTGGAGCTTGCTCCGAAGGTACACCCCTAGGACTTCTTTTGCAGGTGTTTGAAGAGGCTCAGTTTGTATTGTTGATCATGAGAACTATGTTAATCCAGAATGCCCCCTGCATAATATATTGATCCATAATTTTTCGGCGTTGACTTATAATGAGTAAATGAAAATGACCCTGGCTTAATATTTGATTCTTTTCTAACCATTTGTCCCTTGGACTTTTTGCTCCACCGTGCCTTCAATGAAGAAGACTATAATCATAATCACAACACAGCTCGGAATGATCCCGAGAACCTTAATTGTCACTGGGATTGACATTATTTGGACACCTACCAAACTTGTGGAAACATTAAAAGTCGCGCTGAAAATAGATCCGCCCGTCCGATACTTAAACCCCATTGGATTCTGCCTCCAGCAACAAGGGAGCACTCGCTTTGGCAACATATTTCTTCCCAGATTTCATTTTTGTGACTCTGACCTATAGCCCAGAGCGCTCAACTAATTGGGGAAATACAGGAATAACCTCAATTCCTTATCAATTTAGCGCAAAATTTCCCGAGGGGAAAGAAAGGGCTTCGTACCTCTTTCTTTTCCAGACGAACCTAGCTCCTCCGCCATTGGCGAACCCTAAATAAAATATTTGATCAGTCGTTGCTATCTCGTTGGAGTCAAATTTCCCCAACACCACTTCATTGCCCCCAAACCTTAGCCACCACCTCCTCCACTACTTCCTACACAACCCCCGAACCCCAACCCCCTCCTCCATCTTCGCTTTCACCACCCCAAACCCTAGTCCATAGCTACCACATCTTCCACCACCCCCAATCCCCACCCTGCTTCCACCACTCCCAAACCTCATTCCAAAACTCAAGTTCTGAAATTCTCGAGCTATGTAATTCTCCAACACCCCTAAACCTTAGCCCTACATCCATCCCTTCCTCTTCGTTGGAGTTTAATTTCCCCGATACCACCTCACCGCCTCGAAACCCCAACCACCATCTCCACCATTTCCTTTTACGCCACGCCAAACCCCACCCCCCTCCTCGTCTATGCCTTCACCACCACAAACCCCCCCGAGAGCTACCCCGTGTTCCACCACCTAAAATCCCAGCCCCCTTCTTCATCCACATCTTCACCACTCCAAACCTCAGCCTAGAGCTTCTTCTTCTTCCACCACCCCAACCCCCTCCTCCAGTCCACCCCCAAACCCCCATATGAAACTCCCAGCCCTACTATTCTCCACCACTCCTAAACCCCAGCCCCTCCCTCCATCCCTACCATTCTCTACCACCCTTAAACCCTAACTCAAAGTTACCTCGCTAGTCGCCCTCCACTACCTCAAACTCCAACACCCCCCAAGTCCCACCTCCATCACCCAAACCCAGCCTGCTATTATGCATCTCTCCTCAATCTGCCCCAAACCCAAATTACACCTAAATTTCTCCATGAACATGAGAGAAAATTTCTATATTTAAGGTGGCTAGTGCGGCAACCAGTGCACGAAGCACGACATATATGCCATCGGAAGGTTACATGGAGAGTCGGACCTCCGACACGAGCGCATTAATATTTACTAGAATGAGGCAAGCAAGTTTAGTTCAACGAGAATGTTCTTGGTTTATGGGTTCCTATTTTACAATTTGGGTTCATATTCTGAGTATTTATTTTGGGTTCATTTTAATTGGGGTGGGACGAGTGGGATGAATAAATCCAAATTTGGTTGGTGAAAGGAATTCTTGGCAAGAAATGGAGCAGATCAAAGGAGTTCAGAGAAGTTGCAAGGGGCAAAATAGAAATTTTACATTTTATATTTTTAATAGAGGGTGGTATAAACCTCCTTGAGCCATGCAAAGGCTAACCCAAAAGGAAACACCTCGTGACCATCGAACCGAGAAGGGAACTACAAGTGCATCTCGCAGAGCATAGAAAGAACTCCACCTCGAGAAGGAAGACGATCAACACCCATGATCACCCCCTCAAGGCCACAACTTGGTAATAAAAAAAAGCAATGTTGACCACAATCATCGGGGATCACAGAGTACTCTGGATATAAATAGAGGTTCAAAGAAAAAAAAGAGAGGTAATGGCATTTTCCCCGAAAGAAAGATTACGAACCAAAATACTGACTTAAGCATTGAAACTGGATCCCAGGGACTTCCCTGGGACCTTGTTTTGCGGGACAATCAATCAAACATGCTACACCGCATGGATTTTGGATATTATGTTGGCCTGAGAGGTTTCCCCAATTCAGTGTAGTCATCTGTGGGGATCAAATTTTTCTTTCTTGGCCTTTATAATGTTCGGGAAAGGCCAGAATCCCCTAGTCAAGGCATTCATTACTTGACGTTATACGATAATCGTCAAGAGTAATGAAGCAATTACAATGATATTGCGCACGCGCACAATAGAAAGGAGAATGTGATCGCAGAGACAACATGTATACGATTCACACCAACGATTATTCTCCTATTCCATCTCTCAGCGTTAAGGTACACCCCACACACTGAACTCTATTCATGCTTTAATATTGACAAGAATAAAAAATCCTCACATATCTTATCACACAGTTGCCCACTCAATCCTAGAAATCAGGCTTATCATAAAGATGCAGTTACGAGAACAAAGTAGTCCTGGAAATTATGCCTATCATTAAGAAAAAACATGGTATAACAATTATCGAACAAACTACTACAACAAAAACTAAAATAAAGTCTCAGTCAAAAGGGCCTAGTAAAATTACATTCTGCTTTAGGATAAGAAAATCCAAGATAGACATCAAAATAAAAGATTACGGCAATGGAACGATGTACCTAATCTACTAGATCACATTGAGGGATTTAACATCATACAAAACCTCTTATAGTAGGTAGAATAAGAAACGAAAACCAACGTGGCGGACAAGCCCACTCTTTTATGGTGCATAGGAGATCACTGCCTCATTCAGCACGGAACGAACAGGCAACTGCAGCGTCACCTATGGTGCCCCTTCATAGGAAGGACGCCCGACCTGAAGTAGGAAAGTATACCGATTAAGCACTCTTCACGCCATCATCATACTTTACCATGTCCTTGCATAGCCAAACAAAGCCTTGGAGCTAATATATTTAGGCACGTTTGTTGGTTGTACAGCTTAACTTCGCCTAGATCCAAGTCGTCGTGAGTATAGGTTTCATCTCGTCTCAGTTCCCCTCGGCCCTCACAAAAATGGCCTAATAGATGGAGGTTCATCGTTAACTCCACCTCGTCGTTTGCTGATCCCATCCGCTGATCTTATCAAACATAAGTAAGAATATTAATAACCATACACGAGGAGCAGGAACAATTAAAACATAGAATAGTCAAGGCTTCACACTCACAGCTTGTCTGAGATTTCATAGAAAATCCTGTAAGAGACGTTAACCCAGCTTGGGCCACATGGAAGTGAGGTGACTCCTCCAAACAACACATCCAAGAATGATTATTACCAAACCAATAGGCCTTAAGCACATAATCCAACCACCCCAGAGCCCCACACCATGTTTATCATAGGAAACCTACAACTTACACACATTCACAACAAATTTTGTTACAACATGATACACACAACGCATAGAACAGACCAACAATAAAACTAATCACAGTCAAACTATAATTGATTATATCTCCCAATACGATTACCTTTATATACATATAATATGCATATAGGAAGTGCATATAGTATTTAGTTAGTACCTAAAAAGCCAAAATTTTGTGCCATCCATAACCACCCACTTCCTACCATGGCCTTGGAAAACGGACAATGTGAATCGAGTCGCCCACGTGGCATACTCATCCTCCAAGCCTAAAACCAAAGCTTGAGATTACCTTACACAGCAACCACTTCGACCCATTCATACAACATTACCTAACCTATTGGATGCCACACAAGTAGAAAAAACACCTACAGATTCGTTCATTTGGACATACGCCCATCCTCACGATAAAGACACCGAGAGTACCACAACTTCTCATACATCTGGTAAATATTCAACCTCGCACACAAGCAGATACACATTTATCCCTTTACCTCTCTAACACACACAACGTCAAAGAGAATACTATGGCTTCGCATAAGACTGGAAAACCATAAAACTCACGACACAAGCAGAAATCTAATTCTTCATGGCCAAACCACCAATCACACATGGACAGGGAGGATGATGCATTTTTGCATACGCCTGGAACATCACTAACCTCGTGGCATAAGCACATCTCCAACCCGTCCCTCACCCAACACACACAGATACCCTCTTACACCCACCAACCTTAATCCACACCCCATTCTAAAAATACCACATCCCAAATGCTAAAATAAATATAAAACATGCACGTCAATTAAACCACTTTTAAGACATTAAAAATGAACCAATAGGAACAAATTTAGCACGCGATAAAAACTAGTTGAAGCAATTTAGGTGACCCAGAATCCATCACACTTATAGAAAATTACCCTACTTCACACTAAACACGCAAGCAACCATATCACTAGTCATCACCTAACCTAAACCTAGTCAATTACAACCAGTATCATTTCAGATAGAACTAACACATAAAATACCCGTAGCATAGTATCATCAACACAATAGCCAAATAGTCCCCGCAATAGGCACATATATGCCCTTTATGTAGAATGAATATATAAACATGTAACATTTGTGAAACATTTACACATTGACAATTAGTCACAAAAACTTTGGCTAGATACAGACCCAGAGCTCAGGTTAAAATTCTAACCAAATAGGAAACAAGCGAAACTCCTAGGTCATATTATCCTCACCCATCAAGACCTACGACGAAGAATAAAATTATAGTCTGACTAATCTATCCACATATTCATTAGGAAAACAAAATATATACAACATTCTAAAATTTTCTTGGCAACATGCGTCAACCCCCAATCCCCGTGGTAGCAATATCTTTAAGTACGCAGTGCTCTAGTACATTAGCCCTTGCAGTCGCAGTTAGGTTACAGGTAGTTGCATCACCTGAACATCTATAACCTAAACCTTTGCAACGACCCTAGTTAACCCCGTAAGAAGCCCACACACACCAACAACACACAAAGCCTAAAAACAAAAACCACGCAAGCGGACTTTCACAACCATAGAACAAGCAGACGAGAACATATATTAATAACTCCCAAAATTTACACACAAAATTATGTTTGTTTCCAAAAAGGTTACACAAATTATCCAGCCTACATTAAGGATAGTTAATACCCCTGACACTATACCTATTAGGCAAATCACCCCCTCTTTTGTCATAACCACGCTGATGCCATTCTCCGTACAACTGGGAGCTATAGAGCCACCACCATTCAATGCTTTAAGCTCAGCACGAAAAGTAGAGTTTACTGGGAGGTCGTCGCCGTACCTCTCAAATATACATTTATAAGCCCAATATGCTTACTAAATACAACTAAGTAGATAGTTTGGCAAGTCGGGGTCGTCCACAGAGAA
>JAULKM010059382.1:0-12395 GCA_032355605.1 Rubia tinctorum | reverse complement strand
GTGAAAAGGTTTCCTACTGTAGTTATAGGTTGCAGCATTTTAGCATTGATGAATTGGTAAAAATCTTAGATTCTACCTAAGTTTGGAACACCATGGCCTTTTTACTCGGACATAGTTGTGATGGTATTAAAATTACCTGTCAGGACTACATCATTCGTGTGTAGCTGAATTAGGTCTTCCCATACCTTTTTTCCTTCCTTGTTTGGTTCTCGGTCCATGTATAAAAATAGATTCCATGGCCATATTTAAATTTGGACCATAAATGTTAACTAATAAGAATTGCTCATGGTCTACCTTAAGGTTTGTGTTAACCTGATCAGACAACATTAGCCATATTTTTGCATTTTGAAAGTGTAATGAGTTACTGAACCGAAGTTCTTTCATATAGTATAAAATCTTTGAGTTGAGGTGCATTGGTTCTATGAGGCAAACTAGTTGGAATTTGTGTTTCCTGATAAGACTATCAAGTTTTAGCATTGATGAATCCATACCCCTAATATTCCGCACTAAAAATCTAAAACAAGAGGGTGTGTTATTCATACATCCCGAGTTTTTGTACTTAGGATGATCTTTACATTATTCTATTAATCTAAGACAAATAGCTTTTTTCTTTGATTTCTTTGTACTACTATCCATACTAGGCACAGAATCAGAGAGGGTTGGTACATGAAAATCTACCTGGGACAAACCTGTAGCTCTAGAAACATCTTTTGAGTTTGTTGGTTTTGTGTATGCTCCTAGTTCTTCTGCACTGTCAAGACCAGGTTCCCCGTTATCAGCAATGTCTCCATCAGTGGATGTATCAGAACTATCCATGTCATTGTCCATTTCATTTAGGTTTCTAAGTGGTGAGAACCTATTCTTTTGGTTCCTTTGCTGAGAGTGAAAAATGGTGTCAGATTTATAAGAACTGAAATCTTTAGAGAAACTCTTACTTGGGATGATACTGAGATCATCCTCGACATATTCTTTTTGACTTTTCTGGTTGGTAGTGTCTTGGGAGTGATTGAGGGTTACATTGGCAGTGAAAGCTTTAGGGCTATTTAGTTTCAGGGTGGTATTTTGTTATGGTAGAGTGGGAATAGAGGCTGGGACAGAGATCTGGGTTCGTATTGGCAGTTTGGGAGGTTGGGGTCCTAGTGGTCTGAGAGGTTGCAACATTATGATTATTAGCATATGTATTCCTGAGATAGACTTTGGTTAACCTGTTGAGGACTGATGACTATGTTTTGGTCATTGGGTACATTTTGAACCAGACCATAGCTAAATTTTTGTTTCAAGATACGAAACAGGTGGTGGATCAGTGAATGTATTACCAGTGGCTTTCCATTTGGGGGAATTCAGTAACCTGCAATTGTTAGCAGAGTGGCCTAATTTGGAGCAATGCATATAGTATGAGGGAACATCCTCATTTTCACAATTCCGTATCATGAACAGGTGCAAATGGAAGCTATTTACTTTTCATTTAATTAGAACTAGCCAGTTCCAAAAATATAATTTAGGTTTCTATAAAAATAGAATTATCTCTGTATTTATTCTACTATCGATAATATTTTCAAATTTTTATGTATATAATAATGAAATTAAACCAACAACAACAATAATAATTAATATCGTGCCTTAGTTGTTCATACCCATTATTTTATTTCATTAAATAACTAAAATAAAAAAGGTGTCTCTTTAATTTTCACTTAATATTTCATCATTTTGTATCAATTTAAATGAGAGAAGAATAAAAGAGATGTTGTGGTGAATCTTGTGAATCTCACCTACTTGGATGTGATTTACTGCAACAAGGATTGATTTCACGAAACAATTTTTACTCTTGACTTACTATTAAATCTCTTGCGGGAGGATGAAACTCGTGTCATTCAACCACGATGTAGAATCACAAGCATCTTGATTGGAAATGCTTATGTACTTTGATACAAAAAATGTTTAAGAGATGATAAATGATTTCTCCAAACTTAAGTATTTAAATGTGGAAGGACGTAGTAGTTGGTGTGTCATTCCAAACTTTGCTTTTTGAGAATTATTTGGTGTTCTTAGGTTCATCGGAGGATGAAGACGGTGCTCATGATGATCTCAACAAAGATGTAACTTTTGTCTAAATGTTTGTTCTACTACCTTTGTATAATAATAAGTTGTGCATGCATCATGCGTTCCCCATGGTTAGCTACCTTACTTTTTCATTATTTTCAAAATTTTGTATAGTATAGAGAAAATGAACTTTAAAAATAAATCATTTTTTAACATTCACTATACTTGATATATTATGTATCTTGTGCAAGTATTGAGCATGCCAATTGTTTCCCTTGCACGATCAATATGAAAGTTAATTACTGGAGATTTATTTTAATGACCATTGACTTAAAACACATTTTTTATTTATTATACATATATAATGTACGTGATGTGTTAGCTTAATTAGGACAATGAAGAGCATGCATCGTGTGCAAGCATCAAGCCAGCCAATGTTTTTCATTGAATGCTCAATATGCAATTTAAACCGAATGAATTTTTTCAATATTCAGTTTTAGTTTATCTTTGAAATGTAGTGAATAATTGTTGAGCCTCGGTGTCAGATTAATACACAATTAGGGGTTGCACATTTTCTGTACTTTGGTAAATTAGGTGATGTAGTTTTGTTTCCATTTCCATTTCATATCACAAAACCTCCAATGGCTCCACCACAAAGCCTACTCTTTCCTACCTTTGCCGCCAACACAAATTTTTCACTCACATCGAATGCCCAAAAATGCTACCGCAGTGAGGAGTTGCTGCTGTTCGGGCACAACATCACCCTGGAGATCCAGCAGCAGGAACTCGAGCTGAACTGCCTTGTCGTCGTACATGCGGAAATGGAGGAGAAGAGGGAAAGGTTGATGATGCACCAACTCAATTCCCTTATAGCCGTTAGAAGCTCCCTGATACGATATCAAACATATCATTTATTTTAGTTTTCTTAATTTATTATTAGATTATGGTTTTAGGATCTCAACACTATACTTTTTTTACACAGTATTTTTTAATGAGATAATGTTATCAATTTAGTTTATTTTTATGAATAAATCCCATAAAATCGATCATGTTGGCTTAGAAGAGTTTTGGTTATATTCTAATTCAGGGTTTAGAATATTCAGTTTTGATTTGATTAGAATTAGATTTAGTAAGTTAGATAAGGTAGATTCATTCACGAATTCATCTAATATTTTGATTGATTTACTTGGATGAATATGGTCATCATTTAGATTTAAATTAGATATTGTAGTTAGATATGATTTTAACTTCTTAAAACCGCCATAAGTTGTTCCAGTTTCTTACAATAGTTACCAAATCCTTGTCAAAATTGTATTCTTGAGTGCCACACCTATGTACTATAAATAGGGGATGGTTTTCAAAATTTTAATTACCTTTGACACTTTTATCAATAAAATAATCAGAATTTTGAGTCTATACTCTTTCTACTTGTGAGCATTCTCATTGTTGCTTAATCAAGCGGGTTAATTAACTATCAATACCCTTTGTGAACTAATAATGCGGGCTAGTTAGGGAACAAAGAACCCTATATTTGTGAGCTAATTCTTCGGGCTAGTTAGCAGGAAAATTCTCAAATTCAAAGCCAATCCTGAGGGCTAGTTGGTGATCAATTTGTGTGCCCAGTTAGGGTTTGCGAATTCCGCAATCTAGAGTTTTCGCAAGGAGATTCATATCACTCACTCCGGCAGAACCTGAATCAGCTCCTACTGTCCCAGCAACATCACATGCAGCAGCAGCAGCCAGAAGACCCTGGTGACACAGAGTCATTGTAACCACGATGTAGAGTTTCGAGTATCTTAAATTAGAAAATGCTAATATACGTTGATAAATAAAAACAATGTTGTAGTAAATTAATCATTGCTCCGGATTTAAGTATTTGAATGTGAAAGGAC
Source organism: Rubia tinctorum (assembly GCA_032355605.1). NCBI lineage: Eukaryota > Viridiplantae > Streptophyta > Magnoliopsida > Gentianales > Rubiaceae > Rubia > Rubia tinctorum. The sequence continues at coordinate 8,463 of JAULKM010059382.1, read as the reverse complement.
ACTCTAGTTGGTGAGGCATTCAAAAATCTACTTTGGAAAGATTATTAGTTCTCAGGTTCATCAGATAATGAAGACAGTGCTTGCAATGATCTTAGCGAAGATTAAAAGTTTTTGTCATTTTTTATTTTTCTATTGTTATATAGTACTATTGTTGTGCATGCATGGTGCATTCCCAAGTTTTACTTATAATTTTGCGTGCAAGTATCGAGCATGCCAGTGTTTTTCAACTTGCACTGTATTGTGCAAGCATTGGGTGAGCCAAAGTTTTTACCCTTGCACAATAAGTAAGAATTTTAATCCAATCAAGTTTTTCTTACGTTAATTTCCAGGTTTTTCTTTTGATTATGGTGGATCAATGTTGAGCCTTGTTGATTATTATGCAAAATATATATATTTATTAAACAATTATTGCAGCATACCAATGTGTTTTGGTTGCAGGGAAGTTATTCCAACACCATATCGAAAGATCTCCACTTCAATAACAGCCTCACAAAAATATGTGAAAAGTAGAAAGTTATCCTTAATCGAATAGTTATTGATAAAAAATGTTCTGTCAACCATATTCTAAATACACAAAACAAAAGGGTAAAACAGTGCATTATCCCAACATTACAATGAGTTTTCAAAAAAAATACCCACACAAATAACAATGAAAGGTTTTGATAAAACCTTGCAATTTTATTCAAATATAAGCACACACTAGTTTTGCCTAAGCTATTAAACAGTAAACAGCAGTATGATGAAACAAGACTTGGTCTAGGAGATGGTTTGAATCACCTCGGTCTTGTCACCCAAGAATCAGAGCAAGTCACGACCTTCTTTTCTCACCCGCCGCTCAGGAAAAGGTTGCAGAACGGCAGGATCACCACCGTCAGCTCCTTCTTGTCGCCGCGGCATCACAGCCTCCCCGTGGCTACAATGACCTTCCTCTCCTCCAAGCAATTTCTACCAAAGAATGATTTAATGTCATTATGTTGGCAGTGGAAGTATGATGATGCAACAGAGTAGGCCTCGGTAGTGGCGCGATTGGAGATGTGAAAGGGAAAGGAACTACTATATGTGAGTAGTCCACCCATGCATGCAGGTATTTATAAGGGTTGGGGAGGGAGGTTTTCGATGCCTATAGGTTAGATTTTTGAAATCACGATAATCGCATTTTGTAGTATTATGAAAAATAAAATGTATTTTACCCATTTCATTTCCACTTAATTTAATTCAATTTATATCATTTCAACTTCGTTTCTTATACCTATTTTACCTCCATTTTTTGGTAATAAATGGAAAAAAATGGTTCTATTTAAAGACAAGATTTTTGTCTTCAATATCAGGGAAATATAGATTTTATAGTTTTTTTTACATGTCATATCAGTTTAATAAGGATATTATCGGGCATACATCGTGCGATGTGCAAACCCATTTTTATTCAAAATAATTAGAGACTACAGATAATATTCAATCATTTGTACTTTAGAATTAATTTTATTTATATTTTTTCATGTATAATGATAATAATGATATCATGCATACATGGTTCATACCCATTTCTAAAAAAATTGGAAATATTTAGAGAATAAAAATACTCTTAAATGGTAATAGAGATATAATTGATTTAGAATCAAAATAAGAAAGAAATACTCTTTCTGATTGGTATTGTATCTATCTTGTTCCATATTTATTTCGGTCTTGTATACCCTTTATAATCATTATACATAATAATACACAGACACAATTATTTGTGGGTTTAACATTTTATCATGGTATCAGTCAGGTCTCTCTAAAATATTCTCTGGCTTTTCCCAAAATTTCCAAATCATTTTTGCTCCGATTTTGATCTCGGCCGTGCCCAATCGCCGTCAATCACTGATCGTTGGCGCTTGACAGCCCATATCGATCGCCAATCAATTCTTCCCGGACGTTGGCATCAACACGCCATCCACGCATCGCTGGTTGGACGCCTACACACCATTTCATCGCCCACATGTGCCGCTAATCACCGGTTGTCATCCGCTTCTAATTCACTCTATCCGTTGCTACTCTAAATTCCACGCAGAAAAGTTAGATCAGTCGTCCACTTCCATTCACAATCTTGTTGTGTGTTTGGTGCGGTTGGATTTTTCTTTTTTGTTTGGATCTGTTCCTACTTGTTCCTGATGACGTCAATTACGCTTCCATCGCTGATCAGCTGCATCACCATCAAGTTTGATGATTCCAACTACTCTCATTGGCGTACTCAGGTTACTTCTGTTTTACACACCTTTAATTGATTGGTTTTGTTGATGGATCTTCCAAGTCATTCGATCCTCCTGCGAGTTTGGCTTCTAAGGAACCCGATGACAAGGATTATGAGGTTTTCTCTACTCGTGATGCTTGGATTGAATAACATCAGCTAGTCTAAGCAGCTCTTTTTTCATCCCATACTCCATATGCGTAGTTGGGAGTTAATAATATGGTCACTGCTGCTCAGGTATGGGATGCTTTAGCCACTAAATATCATAATAATTCTCGTGCTCATAGCCTTTATCTCTATGATCGTTTGTATGACTTTCTTCAAGATGAACAGTCTATTCATGATCATTACTCTCAATTCAAGGACATTCTTGATGAATTGCGTATTCTTGGTCATCAACTTAATAATGAAGATATTTCTATACTATTTTGTCATAGTTTGAATGATAAGCTTTCACAGTTTTTATCCACTCAAATGGTGAAGGATCCTTTACCTGCATTGTTTACTCTTGTTGCTGATGTTGTGGCTTTAGAATTTTCTCTCAAAGCTCGCTCATTGTTTGCTTCTGGACCAGTTCCCGCTGCTTTTATGCTAATTCATAGGTGTCCGGACAGCCCAACCATGGCAAGGGAAGCTGCAACAAGAATTGAGGGAAGGGCGGCCGAGTCCGTGGCGGATGGAATCCATCGCCCGTCGCCTGTGGCACCCCTCCGCAGGGTGGCCATAGTCGTGGAACCTATGTTTTCCAATGGTATCATCGTCCCGATCATCTTGCTGAATATTGCTACAAGTTGTCTCATGTTTCTCGCGATAATGTTACACATACTCGTACACAATTCAACCACGGTATTATCAGCAATATAATGCCACTCCTGATTAGTACATGGACTATGGTGCTACCAATCACATGAGTGGTTGATCTTCCAACCTGGATAGCGTCACTCCTTAGAACAATAATTATCGTGTTTATTTTGTCAATAGTTCTTCTTTTCATATTTCCCACACAGGAAATTCTTGAATTTTGGATTACCTCATTTTATCTGATGTCTTGTTGTTCCAAAAATCACAAAGAATTTATTGTCTATTTCTAAGTTAACAAGGGATCTAAATGATGTTGTTTATTTTGATGACACTTCTTTCACTATTCAGAACAAGGTTAGCATGGAGCTCGTAGGGCGAGGACACTGTGACAGAGGTCTTTACATTTTAGATTATGGTGGTGCTGCTTTAGTTTCTTTTTTTAATTCAAATAAATCCAAGGCCTCATTTCAGTTGTGGCATAGTCGGTTAGGACATGTTTCTTTCTTTGTTATTTCATCTTTGAATAAGACTGGTAGTTTGTCAATTACTAGTTTATTGCATAATCCTCATTTCTGTACTTTTTGTAAGATGGATAAAGGCAATCATATGATTTTGTGGAGGCTTATATGCAATTTGAAGCACTTTTTGAGAAGCGTTTATCTACCACCATTAAAAAAATTCAGAGTGATGGCGGAACCAATTTTGTGAATTATTGCAAGAGAACCCATTTTGCGTCTGAGGGCATTCATCATCAGATTTCATGTCGTTATACTCCAGAGAAAAATTATCACGATGAGAGGAAACATCCTCATATTACAAAGATAGGTTTATCAATGATCTTTCATTATAAACTTCATCATTATTTTTTGTATGATGCCTTTTCAACACCAGACTACACCATCAACAGACTTCCTACTCCAGTTTTTTTTAGGTTAGTCTCCTCACTCTGTTATTTTTGGTACTACCCATGACTACTCCAATTTTCATCCATTCGGTTGTCAAGTTTTCCCATATTTGAGGCCCTATGATGCGTATAAATTGGCCCCTCGGAGTATATCGTGTATATTATTGGGTTAAAGTTATCAGTATAAGGGTTATCGGTGTCTTGATCTTCTCACAAAGAAGGAGTACATTACTCGACATGCTCGGTTTGATAAGTTATTTTTTCCCACTGCCCATATTGGTACTGTTACAGATTTATTATCATAGTTGTTTCTGCTTTTTTGGAGCCTTCATCAGTCTCATCGAAGTTTTTTGAGCCATCTTCTTCAGTAGATTCACCCATTATTTTGGAATATTAAAATTTCAGACTGTACCAGAAGCTTCGGGTTCGTTAAGAAATTTTGTTTGTCTGCCATAGGGTGACCAGCGGTATGGCCGACAGCAGCACATGCCACCAGCTCGGACGATGAAGGCACCGCTACCGATTCAAACCCTGGCCACCCTGGTCACGCGTGTGAATCACGTGCCACCAGTATGATTGCTTGTAGCTTTGCGGGCCCATCTGGTGAACCTCGCTTCACCAGCGCCACCGTCGGCATCTCCTGCACGACCATCATTGCTAGCCTCAGGTTCCGTGCCCATCGCCTCAGGTTCCATGCCCGCATCAGGATCTGCACCATCTCTAGTTATGACTCTCTATTCACGACATCCGATGGCTACTCCTTTGTGCACTTGTTAACTACGGTGCAAGGATTTTTAGAATTATGATATTTCTAGCTTACTGAGTGCTTTATTTGCTAAGACTAAGCCCCGTAGTCATCGCTCCGCTATCAAGGATATTGAATGGGTTACTACTATGGACTCAGAGATGGATAATTTTTGCACTCGACAGACATGGGATTTGGTTCCGCGTCCTTCACATTCTAATGTTGTTCGATCAAAATGGGTGTACCGTTTAAAACATAAGGCTGATGGCTCTCTTGAACAGTAAAAACCCAAGTTAGTAGCTCAAGGATTTTATCAATTACATGGTTTTAATTATGATAATACATTTAGTCCGAGGTGAAAGCATCTAATGTATTTATCTCTTACTGTCACTCAAAATTGGCCTTTACGACAGCTTGATGTTAAGAATGCATTTTAAATGGCGTTCTTGATTCCCCTATTTATATGGAGCAAATTGCTGGATACAAAGACCCGATACATCCCGATACATCCTGATTATGTATGTTGTTTACTCAAGGCCATTTATGATTTGAAGCAAGCTCCTCGTGCTTGGTTTCAGCGCTTCAGTTCTTTTTTGGTTTGCTTAGGTTTTGTATGCAGTTCCTCCGATACATCATCACTGTGTTTTCATAAGGTGCCTCTTTACTTTATTTGTTTGTTTATGTTGATGACATTATTCTTACTAGGAATAATGGTCATCTCATTCAGAAGTTTATTTATCGGGTTAATCAGGAATTCAAGATTACCGATCCTGGCACTTTACAGTATTTTGGGTTTGGAAATTGTTCGTACTTCCGATGGATTATTCCTTGGTTAGGCCAGATATGCCAAGGACATTTTATTGTATGTCGGAATGCAAGATTTGGTGTATATTAATATACCATTTGTTGCAGTTTCGTAGCTTTCCAGTTCTTCCGGTAAGCCATTTAGATATCCCACTCTTTATCGCTCTTTGGTTGGTGCACTACAATATTTGTCAATAACATGTCCCGAACTGTCTTATGTTGTAAACACGGTTAGTCAGTATATGCAAGCTCCTATCGATAACCACTACCATGCTATCACTCGAATTCTACACTTTGTACGTGCTACTCTCCACTATGGTCTTCAGTTTCGTGCAAAATCATCCGCTTGAGAATTGAGAATCGTAGGTCTACATATGGTTTTGCCATTTTTCTTGGTGGTAACCTGGTTTCATGGAGTGCTAAGAAGCAACCTACGGTCTTTCGTTCTATTTCAGAATCAGAATACTGAGCTTTAACTAATACTGCTTCAGAAATTGCTTAATTGATGAATTTATTTTGGGATTTACGTCTATGGACTCATGTGCCACCTGTTTTACTGTATGATGATATTAGTGATCTCTTTCTTGATCAGAATCCAGTTTCACATAAGAGAGCCAAACACATTGATATTCTATCAAAAGATTTTAATGAGAATTCCATCAATTACTTTTCAATGGAATAACTATAATATCGTGTGCAAGTAACTATAAAATATCGTGAATAACTAAAAAATGTCACTTAAAATATCGTGTGCAAGTATTGTGCGCATTGGGTTCAAATTCCGCTTGTATAAGTTCTTGATCAAATATTTAAAAGACACCAATCATTCAAAAATAGATGAATATAAGCTAAATAATTATATATTTTTAAGAATATTAGTTATTATACTTTATGAGAACAAAATCTACATAATTTGGATTGAAAGAGAAAACTCTTAACATAAAATTATAAGATAAAAATTGGATGACATTAGGGGTGGGATTTCTTCTACCCGCACTATTTCTTGAGTGATCTTCATTTTTTTCTTAGTTACCTACAGATAAAGATCTTCTAGCGTAATGTGTCTTTTCTTGTCTCTAGAACTATTGTTCCATTACAATAGTTTAGTTTTTCGTATGTGTTCAAGTCATACTTCTAACCTCATTGTGGTCAAAAATCATATTCATGATGCAACTGATGAGGTTAATCTTCTAAAATTCCAATATTAATTAGCATTAAGACCAGAGGCGAAGGCATCCCTAGACAAGTTAGGACAGTTGCCCCGTCATTTTCTTTAAAAACTATTTTTTATTTTTAATTAGTCAAAATATAAGTTTTAATCAGTACCCTACCATAATTTTAATTTTGAACCTACCATATTCTCATTTCACTTTATTGTATTTCTTCAAAAAAAATTAAAAAATCAAATTCAACATTATATTTTTTTAACATTAAACGTGCCACAGTAAATAAAAACCACCCATTAATCCGCGCCTGAATGAGACTACAGTGTCTTGTGAATGCCAAGGTTGTGGAAAAAGTTTTCCTACTGGTCGATCAGGTAGTTGAAATGAACCATACTTTCATTTAAAATAACTTAATAATTAATAAATATTAATCAAATACTTGTTTGTGCAGGTATCTCGCAAATCGAACTAGGTGTTTGGTTATCAGTTTTTGAGTTGATTTTTTACTTTTTATTTTAGTCAACAATTTTTGAAAAAATGCTTGACAATTGAATTATTAGTTAGTTGAAAACTACAATTTCCATAAAAAAGAAAAGGTTAATGAGAACACGTTTTTGGATTAACTTTTGACATTTTATTATTAATAATTATATTTTGTATGGAAAAACTAACAACTATTTATCATAAATAATTGTCAAATATGTTAAATTAAATATTAGGAAAAAATGATTTGTTAGACAATAGTTAAAGAAAACACGTAAAACCTTGTGATACTCTAGAAAATAATACAAGGTCTTGAGTGAGACGGTTTCACTCAATCTTATGGTGAGATAGAGGTCTAAGTACAATTGTTTAAATATGAGATGATATGAGTACTTTTATAATTTTTAAAATTTTACTTAATCTTTTGTCCCACCAAAAATTATGGCGAGACAGTGCCACGTGAATTTTTCTCAGTATCATGAATAGGTGCAAATTGAATGTATATTCTTTTATTCAACCAAAACTATCCAGTTCCAAATAAAAATTTCATTTTCGTTATAAAATAAATTATCTCAATGTTTATTCTATTACTGATAAAAATTTCATAATTTTTTCATGTATAATAACAATAATAACAAAAAGAACAACAACGATGATAATATGTGCATGAATGTTCCTATCCATTATTTAATTACTTAAAAATAACTAAAGACAAAAGAGTCTCTTCAAATGATTTCACTTAATATTTCTTTTCATCATTATATATATACACACACACATATACTTGCACTAGTGGAGAAGGGGTGATTAAATGCACTCAATCAAAGGCGGTTTGCACTAGCGGAGAAAGGGTGATTAAAGTCACCCGTCTTTGACTATATTCCGAAAGAGGTTCCAAACTCAAAACCCCCTCCCAAATCACGTCGGAATTTTTAAAAACACTTTTTAATCTAATAAAGACGGTTCTTGAAGAATTGCCTTTAAAGTGTGTCAATTTAAAGCGATTCTATTGTAAAACTGCCTTTAATTGGCTAACTTTGTTCTATTTATTGGCCCAAGTATAAATAGCCAGGTTTTCTCTCTTTTTCAGTTAGTAAATTTTCCTAGCACTCCAAAGCTTGCTACCGCCGCCCACCCTCAAAACTAAACCCTAATCTCGGAACTCACACCTCTTCTCTCCCTCCCACCTACCTTCCACCGCTCTTCTCTCCTTCCCGCCAGTGGCGGAACTAGAAAGAAATCCCAGGAGGGGCGGGGCTGGGCGAGGAGGGGTTGTGCAGGGGCGGAACAGTAAATTAATCCTTGGTCACCGGAGGTTTGGGGGGCGGCCGCA
>JAULKM010059381.1:0-27847 GCA_032355605.1 Rubia tinctorum | reverse complement strand
GGGTGCATCAAGGTTTGGTTTCAGTCCAGAGGCTGGTTTATTCAACCTACAATCAGGCCAGACCTATAGGGAGACAAGTGAAACGTTCGCATCAGGTCCCAATTTTATTAATTGCATAGGGACATCATTTTTTTTAAAAAAAAATACTGTGTATATAAAAAAATCAATTCTTAATTAGCCGCTTCAATGATATGCTTATCTTTTCAATATGAGACCCAATTTTACTAATTCTACATACCCTAAATATTATATGCGAGGCCCAAATTTTCAATTTGACTCAATCCCCTAAAAGTTTATGGCGGACACTACCTGCAATTGACTTAATATTTTCTTAATAATTTTTGGAAAACATTCTCTTAATAATTTGATCCAACTTAGGGTATGTGTTGGCAGGGTTTATAAGTACTTTATTTATAAGGTAAACATCTTTTTAGTGTTTGGTAAATTTTTTAAAAAGTGCTTATTTAAAAAGTAGAAAATATTATTGAGGAAAAATCATAAAGGGCTCCCCCCTACTTTCAAAATAAACCAAAATAAATCATGTTTACTTATATGTACAGTTCTACCAAATACACTCTTAAATTCTTTTTCTTTGATTACGAATGTGTCGATTTGATGACAATGAGATCATGAAATGAAATGGTAAAACTAAAAAGATGAAATTAAGTGTACTTTACTCAATTGAAAAGATTATTGATAGTGATAAGAGTATCTCCAATGTAAGAGTAATTTTGTTAGAGTTGGTCTTCTGACATGTGACCTATCCATAATTTTATGGGCAGGTCAAGAACCAATTTGCAATTAACGGGAACTAAGTAAACCCTTCTTCCCCCAAATTGAAGCGCGAATCATACTTCTTCCCCAAACTCTCATCCTTTGCAAATTTCTCCATTCTTCTTCCTTCCTAAACTCCAATCTCTCTTGTTTCCAAACTTCAATCTCCATTCTCTGCAAATTTAACTTCTCCCAGCCGACCAATTCCATTTTTTTCCGATGATCTCTTCAAATGTCTGGTTAGTGTCCGGTAAAATTTGCAACGAGCTCTTCACCTTGTAACAAGATCTACATCAATGAATTTCAATTTTAACGAATGAATTTAGTTTCAAGAGGATGAAATTTTACCTAATAATGTCAAAGACATGAATTTTTCACATCCGAGTGAGTTTATGTTGTTGAATTTCCTTTGATGTAAATGAAATTGTTGTTGAAAATTTTGAATGTATGAATTATGTTGCTAAGAACATGTAAAAAACATGTGGTAAATATTTGAAAAAACAAAATACGTGATGCGGAAATTTTTCGTGTATATTATGAACCTATTACCTTACAATACGTATCGTTTGTATTAAAACATGCACCTGTTATAAAAACTGTGAATATGAATTCGTATGAATTTTTTCTAGAAGATCATGTATAGGGTAAGTTAAAATTTGACAATTTATAACTGTCATATTAACTGTTCATTGATTAATTTACAACATGTACTGTTTAAATAACAACACACACATGATTTAAACATGACATTTACTTTTATGAATAGTAAAACTTTTCCAGGAGGTAGTGCATAAGTTATCTTATGAATCGTTTTTGTTTTGTTAAAACATGCATATGTTTTCAAACACTGGAGTAAATTTTCCTGATTTCAATTAAAGAGGTGCCACTAAAAGTCTTTTCGGAATGAAAACAACACATGTAAAAGAATTTCATACTTTGTATAAAAATCATGCAAATGTTGTCGGTTTCATACACGAGAAGGACTCTCAACACTTGAACAAAGGGCAAGATACGAGATAAATTCTACAAGTACTCGTAATAAAAATCTTCTATCATGGAACTTACAATTATAACAGTGCTCCTATTTAGATTAACTAACAATTTCTAATACAATGAATCAATTATTAATCTTCAAAGGTAGATCATCTTCGAATTTCTTGAGTTCAATGTCAGTTTCACCTAAATCAAGCTCGTGCTGAAATTTCTCGTGGACTTCAATGTTCAATATTGTGTGATTCCATACCAATTCAAGTTTAGATCCAACTCTTGCAAAAAGTCATACATAATTGGATACTAACAGTCGCAACATACAAGCAAACATGTATAATTCCTAGTTCAAAACGAACAGTAATCAACAACGAAAATAAAATTCATACACAATACAACTAACAAGTACACAATGTATACTAACAGATGCAACATATAAGAAAGGAAATGCAGCTCGTAATTCAAAACAAACAATCAACAACGGATGAAAATAAAAAAAAGTCATTCACATTTCAACTAACAAGTTCACGTTGAATTCTAACAACTGCAACATATAAGTAAACAAATGTAGTTCTTAATTCAAAACGGACAATCAACAAAAATGGAAATAAAAAATCATACATAGTACAACTAACAACTACACATTGAATACTAATAGGCGCAACATATAAGTAAACGAATGCAGCTCATAATTTAAAACGAGCAATTTAATGACGAATGGAAATAAAAAGTCATTCATAGTACAACTAACAAGTACAAGTTAGGGTAATAACAATTGCAACATATACTTAAACAGATACAACTAGTAATTCGAAACGAATAATCAACAAATTTGTTGTAACAACAAGAGAACAATTCAAAACCAGATCACCAGAAAATGCACATAACAACTCAAAACACAGAAAAATAATGCATATCCAATGCTCAACAAAATAAAGAACATACCAAATCTGACAAATCGAACAAAAATTGAATAATAGTACAGGCGAAAATAAACCCTAGATGTATGACATATCTTATCCGGTGAATGATACAACAAACTAAGAAAAATTGGAGAAACGAGTGGTGACGGGAAAAGGTGGAGAAGTGGCGGGGTGATATGAATCTCTTTGTGAAGACTCTGGATTGCGAAATTTAAATCTTTGACTAAACTAGGGATTTCGCAAACCCTAATATAGTTGCACAAAAATTGCTAACAACTAGCCTTCGGGATTGCTCTTAATTTTCGAAATCTGCTGACTAATTAGCCTGCAATATTAGTTCACAAATCAAGGGCATTTATACTTAATTAACCCGCAGGATTAAGCAACAATGAAGACGCTCGCAAACAATGAGTATAACTCAAAAATTCTGAATATTTGATTGATAAAAAAGTTGTAAAATTTTGTGGATGGCCTCCCTTAATTATAGGGTATAATTCGGCCACTCAGAAATAGAAATGGAGCGGGATTTGGTAATTCTCGTTAGAAACTAAAAAAGAATATGATAGTTTTAAGAATCTAAAACTATATCTAAATAAAATGCCTAAAATAAAATGAGTATATATGGCCGTTTTTTATTCAAGCTAATTCTGAATAAATATTGTCTTATTTAATCTTACCAAATGTAATTCTAGTCAAATCAAAACTGAATATTCTAAACCCTAGTAAAGGCATGGCCAAAATTAACTCTTCTAATGCAACATGGTTGAGTTAATAGGCCTTAATAAAAATTAAATAATCACACTACCTCATTAAAAAACCCAGTGGAAAAAAGTATAGTGTTATCCTTCTAAAAATACTAAAGTAAGAAAATTATAATAAATGATATTTTGACATCGTATCATGGGGGAAACGAGGGATATGTTGCACATTCAATTGTAGATAATACTTCCAACCAACACTAAAATTTTGAGTAGATTACAAGTGAAAAACGAGCGCAAAGAAGAGGTGAAATAAAAGTGAAAAATGCATCGACAAAGAAGCGGAGAAGAGGCAGACATGGCGGAGAAGAGGCAGATATGGCGGAGAAGAGTTGGAGAACGAGAGAGGAAGAAGGAGAGAGGCGAAGAGAATAATGGTCTGATTAAACAGAAAGATATTTGTAAAGATTCTTCTTTCCCAGATTAAGAATTCATTTTTTATTAATTACGAAGTAAACCCCATTTTACAAAATATTCATACGTGGTATAATTTGGCTGCAGGTGGGGAGTAGCATAAATGAAACTAGATAACACTTGTGCTTTGCACAAAAATAAATTTGAATATTATTATATAAACAAATATATAATTTTAATATAATTTAATTAGTTGATAAAAATATTAATAAATATCACTTTAACAAAATAACATTATCGTTATCAGTATTGCATGCATACGGATTCCATAGAATATGAAAAATGATCAAAGTTTTGAAATTTTAATTGTAATATTGTGTCATTCACGGTTTATGTCTTTATGATAAAAAATATATTTATTATTATCATAATTGTTTTTACAAAATTATTAAAATATTTAAATTAGATGATAGTTTTTACTAATTATACTTTGACTTAGAGATGTTTATTTTTTCTTCTTCCAATAATTTTTTAATATATTGTGATTAATTGATAATTGAGATGGCCCCTTGTGAGGCAGGCTAAACTTTAGCCAGGGGGCATTTATGCAATTCTAGCTATATTCAAGTTCCAGGGACCTATCTCTAATAATTTTACAAGGACTTATCTCTAATAATTTTACAGAGACCTATCTCTAATAGTTTTATTGGGACCTATCACTAATATTTTTTCAGGGGCTGTTTTGTCCAATTTCTTTCCACCATTCTCCCGCTACCTGCAGTCTGCAAAAAAAATCAAAAATATATTATAAAATATTTTTAAAATGCAAATAATGAATATGATAATCGAATTGAAAATTATAAATATCAGTAAAAAATAATAGAACATCGATTAGAGAAAAAATATCAACTTAAAAATTAAAGAAAAAAATAAAATAAAAAAGCAAAAATAAAAATAAAAATAAAAATGGATAATATTTGAAAAAGCGTCGACTACAACATACAAAACATCAATTTAAAATCATAAAAATTATAAAAACATCAATAAAGCTTCAATTATCAATTTTTTTATCATAAAAACTACAAAAATCAACCAATATCACCCAAAAAACTAAAAATATCAATTCATATCACCTGCTTCACCAGAAAAATGAAATACGTCAATATAAGAAAAAAAACACTCCAAAATATCAAGCTATATCACCAAAAAAGCTATAACATCAACTCATATCACCTAAAACGAACCTAGAAAATAAAAAACATCAACATGAGAGGAAAAAAACTAAAATTTTTATTATAAAACTACAAATATCAATCTATATCATCCAAAAATTACAAACATAAACTTCTATCGGCTAAATCTCACCCAGAAAATGAAAAAAATCAGCATGAGAAAAAAAACACTACAAACATCAATTCCTATCACTCAAATCTCACTCAGAAAGTGAAAAAATCAACAGAGAAAATAAAAACTACAACATCAACCAATATCATTCAAAAAGCTTCAAACATCAACTTATATCACTTAAACCTCACCCAAAAAATCATAAACACCAACTGAAATTAATTAAACATCAACTAAAAATCATAAAATATTGACAAGAAGATTAAATTGTAAAATTTTATAACAATTTCAAAATGTCACTGAAAATCATAAACATCAACTAAAAAAAATAAAACATCAACTGAAAATCATAAAATATCAACAAAAAGGTGGTTAAATTGTCAAATTAAATATCATATTCAAAATGTGAAACTAAAAATCATGAAATATCAACTGCAACTAACAAAACATCAAAAGAAAATACAAAAACATCAACAAAAAATTATAAAAATCAATTTAAACATCAATTACTTTTTAAAAAAAACCTAAAAAAATTACGTGGAGGCGCGTTACTTTCTCACGCTGAAGTGTGCTAGGTGGCCAGTAAATCCGCGCGTGTTGGCACTCGTGTCATCTTCCTCAGTTGAGCGTGTAGATCTCACGTGCCGACAGAACCTTCGCTTCTCGTTGCCACTTCTACCCATTGTTCTGCACCGACGAAAGACTGGAGTGCTACTCCTTACTCCTCGTCGCGTTCTTCTCCTCACTGCACCGCACCTCATCGCAATCATCAAAAAGCTCACCGCAATCAACGGAAAGCTCTTCGCAATAGTTGGATAACGCGGTCTCTAGCGGCGGAAAACCTAGCTCCGCTGCGATTATGTTCTCCGCTGAAGCCCCTGACTCGAGTCGTTAATCGCAGTGCCATCGTTGTCGTCATCGCCACCGTTGTCTCCAGTCTTTGGAAGTGTTATAGATCTAGTAGTACCGATAAATGTAGATCTATCCGGAAAAATTGCTACAGTAATACGGTGGAATAGCAACAGAGATCCGCGCAAAAGTGAAGGTCGGCGGGAGGCGGCAAAAATCTGGCGATAATTGGAGGAGAAGAATCAATGACATAAATCAACGGTTTTGTGACAGAGAACGGAGGCAGTGGAAATCCGGTGGACAACGGCGAGAAACTTGCAGACTGGGCATATCGGTGAAAATATGATGAAAAACCAGTGAGATTCCTGCATCCGGTGGTGGCTACCGGCGTCAAGCGGCGGTTTTCCATCGACGAAGGCGGTTTCCGATCATATGCAGAAAAAAATGAAAATCCAGATATTTTTATGGCTTTTATAGCATTTTGATTATTGCATAGTAGGTCTCTAAATTTATCAGCATATTTTTGAAAAAAACCAACCCTAAATGAAACTTCTTATAATTGCATAATAAACCCTAGCCTAAAGTTTTGGCTGCCTAAAACAAGACTTTGTGTTGATAATATTGTGCTATTTTCAACCAAAAAAGACATTCTAGAGAAGGTTATTTTTTATTAAACATTTTAGGGAAAAGTGAAAAAAAATTCTGTGGCCAACAAATATTGTACTCCATAAAAGGTTGGACATTTTTGGAAGCACCACTGGCTGAACCATGCACGGTCAAATATAAGAGGAGTTTATTTATAATGATAAAAATTAAGTATGTTAGATGTAAAAATTTTAAATTAGGGATATTGTTAGCATTTAATGAATAATTGATTGAATTAGAAATATACAAAATATAAGTCTTAAATTTTGATCCAAAAAAATATAAATTCATCATCTTAGATAAAAATATATATAGTAATAAACTTTCAAAAAGTTAAAATTTATGACAATCTAAATTTAAAATTAAAATTTATGTGTCAAACTTCCGCCCTCCATAACTGTATGTTCATTTGGTTGGAGAGAAATAAGGCAATTTTTGAGGATCAGAGACCTAATCCTCAAACGGTCTTTAAAAATGTCATTGATTGTTTCAAGTCTATCATGAAAGTGCATAAACTTGAATGGAACACGTCTGACAGAAACAATTTTCCTCCTCAATTATTATCGATGGCTTCTGTATCTTCTAAGTTGCAGATTCAAAGAACTATCCAAGTAGCTTGGAAGTTACCACATAGCCTGGTTAAATTGAACTCAGATGGTTCATCACTGAGATCAGGTGCAGCAGGCGTAGGGTTTGTTTTGAGGGATCAACAAGGGAAAGTATTGACTACAAGAGCTACATATCTGGGCAAAATGGATAGTCTTGAAGCTGAAGTACGGGCTCTTATTTTGTGAATGGAATCAGCTTTCTTTGCTGGTTACAGTGAAGTTCAGGTTGGTGTTGATTCTCTTGTTCTTCTAAAAATGATGCAAAAAGAGATAAATGTACCATGGAGGTTAGAGCATCCACTCAGGGCTATATGGAGCATTTCGGGTGAGTTAACTATTTCTTTTGCTCATGTATTTAGAGAATCAAATGCAGTTGCAGATAGTTTGGCAAAATTAGCAAGTACAACCCAAGATTCTTATGTTTATAATCATCATAATCTTCCTAGGGATATAAAAGGCCTTGTGATCTTAGATGCTAGGGAGTTTCCATATGTGAGGATCATGTGAACTCTTGCAAGGAACATACACTGCTAATATTCTTTTTTGCAGCTTTAAGGCCACTGGGATCAAACATTGGTAGAACCCGAAGGAACGGATGGAAAGCAGAGCAACACTATGATGCTATGATTGCTTTTCTTTGATTTTGAATGTCTCTTTAAGTCATTTGAAGGATCCAGTAATCTGTTTTGGCTACAGCAATCTGCTTTGGCCATTTTGCTAAGATGATCATTTGGCTTAAATTAATCAAGGTCTCAACATGATCTGGTACTCAGGATCTCTTCGTCATCTCTGTAGTATATTATTCTAGGGAGAGTAATATGCAAGGGGTTAAAACAGAAGGCCATCTCTTTTTGTGGTGGAGGCAAAAAAGTGGGAGGCCATTTTATACCTCATTCAGTGGGACAGGCCTTTCTCTTTATCAAAGCGGGGATGGAGGTAACGGGATTGGATTTCACATAGTTTGCATATTCTCATAGTCTTTTCCGACAGTTCCACGATGTAATTATCTTATCAACTTGAATGTAACGTTTATAACTTTTAAGCTCTAGGGAAGCTAATACATTACCCCCTCACCTTTGGTGAGTTTCAAAATTTAAAAAATAGAATAACAATTCCTTTATAAACAGTTCTTCCATCTTAGTTTAAATTGCACACTTACTTTTTTTACTCTATTCTCCATTAAAGTTTGGCCTCATATTTGATTAAATATCTGAAAAATAATATTATCGTATATGATAAATTGTTGAATTTATTGTGACGAATAGTTTTTAAATATCAACTTTTTATTTGTTATTATTTTAAATAGATAAACATATTAACGAACAAGTATGTTTTTTAACAACGTGATAATGATCGTGGTGCAACTGGAACGAAGGGAGTAACATTTTTAAAACAAAATCTAGAAGAAATATCTGAATGATTAAAAACATTGTATTCTATATTAACATATTAATTCAAATGAATAATTACTATATAAATTATTTAAAAGAGTTGACGAGCATTTTAATATGTAAATTAATTTAAAATGTCATTCATAAAAAAGTAATTTTTTGTAAAATTAGTGTAATTGGTTGACAAACTTATAGGAAAAATTAAGTCTACAAAGTATATTTTGCTCAATTTACTAATCCAAAATGTTTCTATTATAAGTGTTTTTTGTAGTGAGAGAATTGGGATCAATACTCTCATTTAAGAAATTGTTTATCGAACATCAATAGAGGTTTGGAAAGTCAAACCTCCAACATTGGTCCCCTCTTTTTATCTCAAAAATGTATTAGACAATTGGGGTTCGCTCTTTTTAATTTGAGAAAAAGGCTAATGTAGTCATACATATATGATATAAGTATTAATATAACCCTCTAGTATTTGAAAGTACCAATATAACCCTAAATAATAAGTGAAAGTGTAAAATTAACCATTCTGAAAAAACATTAGTTGGAATTCGGTGAAAAGTTTGTTTAGCCCCTCTTTAAAAAAACAAAAAAGCCGAGATAGCTATTATGCCTCCTCCATCACCTTTTTCTTCTTCTCCGCTCCCCGCCCTCGCATTCTTCTTCTTCTCCATTCACCCTCTTCTTCTTCTCCGCTCCCCACCCTATCGTTCTTATTCTTCTCCATTCACCTTCTTCTTTGTTGTTCCTCGCGTTCAGGATGAGAAGATCTCGTGCTCCCGATACCTATCCACATCAACACCATGGTTTCTCTATCACTAATACGGTGGGCTCGCGGTTTCTTCATCTTCGGCAAAGTGGGCTCGGGGTGGGATGAGGGGAGGGACGGGATGAAGAGCTAACAATACCATGACTTTTATGTCTAGCCTCGTTTATTTTGTTACTTTTATGTTTTTGAAACAGGAACATCACATCTTGGTATACTTTTGCAAATTCATTTGTAATAAAAAAAAATCATTTCCAAGCGATATAAACAAGAGAGCTAAAGGCTATGTTCATATGCTTATTCAATTTTTACCCGTTGAATTTAGAATTATTTGCAAAATGTTTGTTTATTTGTATGCCTATACTTTATTTTGTTTAAATTTATGTTAATCTGTTTTTTGCTTCGTTTTTTGGGTGCAGTAATAGATATTATCTAAAAGGACTATCAGTCGGACCACAAGCTCAACATCAAAACCTATTTGCCCATTAGAGTTCCTGTAATCTCAATAATTAGAAGAAATTTGTTGTGAGTCCTTTCAAACTGGTACTTTTGTTTTTAATATTATTATAAAATTAATGTTTTACTACTTTATTTTTTAAGTCTCTTTACCCTTTCTCTAGCTGCAGCCAAGCGCAGTTGCGTACAAAGGCATTTTTTAAAAAAATAAATATTTTAGGTATCGGTTTTTTGAAAATTGGTGTCGTAATTCTACGGAGAACCAAGTGCCCAAAATCATCTGGTGCTGCAATAGAGATGATTTTTAAAAATCGATCTTTGAGAACCGGTGAAACAGTTTCACCCCCTACTTAGGCACCGTTTTTCAAATGCACAAAAAATCGGTGAAAGTGCAAATATTACCCTAAGACACCAGTTTCGGTGTTAACCGACATTGACCGCACATAAAATAACCAAAATACCCTCTAACCTAAAAGTGTTAGGACAATTCTGCCCCCTACCACCCGGCCACCACCTCCACCTCATCAGCCACCCACCACCACCTCCACCTCATCAGCCACCCACCACCACCACCCTTGGTTCCCAACCACCACCCCTGGTTCCCAACCACCACCCCCACCTCAATCGCTCATCAACCCACCGCCGAAGTTGGAACCTCACTAGCCCATCTCCACCGAAGCGGTCTACAACCCATTGTGATCACCCAGGTGAGATAGAAAAAAGTCCTACCATGGTCACCTATCTCCGCTACCCTGCTCCGCTGCCCCGTCGACAAAAATCTAATGTCCAAACCCACCCAACAACAAAAGAATAAGAAATCGGTGAAACTATTTTAATCATCCAAGAACATTACTCCCTCATCCGTTCATTCTCCGACTTCATCCATTCTTGAAATTGAATGGTCCAATCTAACCGTGTATTTTCGTACAATTTCACGTGTCAACACTTTCTACTATTTCTGGGGAAAATTTCCCAATATATTATCTTTTAATCTCTTTGTGTCATATTGAAATAAGATATAACTCAAGAATACATAATTTATTGTTAAATAACACTAGACAGAGAACAACAATTATTTCTTATTGTGAAATTTATCCAAATCAACATGAAATGGAAAAACATTTATCAAAAGAAATGTTGTGAATAAATGATAAATGTTGAATTGATGAAAATCCATCTGGCAATGAAACTAAATGTTCCTACAGTCTAAGCAGCAATAATTGCTCCATTGCAGGTCCATCTATTCATCACCCAATCTCTTACTCTTCCATAGGTCCTACATATTTCAAAAAAATATGAGAACGAGCATCAAATACCCAATTTATAGAAGTTAAAAAATTTGCTCAATCACACATATACCTAAAGTAGAAACTTCTTTAATTATCATATTATCGTCAATGTGATACTTTGTTTGGTGATGTCAATTTTAGTCGCACAATGAACAGTCAGTTAAAGTACCAACTCCGTTCACCTAAAACACTCAGAGAACTATTTCTAGAGTATTCATTGTATATTTGTGAACTTGACTGCAGGCCTATTTATAAAGGCAATAAAAGGAGAATTTAATGCCATATTCATATCAATATATGTAACGGTTGTTGGTATTAACATTTCATTCATATCAATCTCACTAATCGTGCATTAATGCTAATTGATGGAATATTATAGTTAGCATTGATCGTCCAAATCAATACTGATTTTGAGGAATGGTAACTCTTACCATTTACAATACTCCGTCCATATTTATCTAGATTATCAAATAATTCATAAACATATAATTGCCAATTAGCCCTCATGGATTTAATATCTCATTAATCCATTACAATCCCAATAACAAATTCTATTGTGTATGACCTTTCAGGTTCCTAAACATTTAGCAATAAATATTCACTTAGAAATTCTATTGCCATTAGTCCAAAACCCAACACAACGAACCACCACCATTGAAGTTGGAGCCATCACGATTTTACCTTCATCGACCATCTGTAGTTTGAAAAATTAATGCCACTGAAACCGGAGCCACCACGATTTCACTGTTGAGAAACCACAACAGGAACAACTAACATAGTCCTACAATGATGGGTAATCCTTATAAAAATTGTTCTGATATTCACAATGTTTAACATGAATGTGGTTAAATCCTGAGTCTTTCTGTTATAGAAAATGTAAATTACCACTAAACTATACCCATAAATACTGAAGTAATTAAATATGAACCTTTCCACAAGAATTGATCCATTTTCTACACGAAACGGTCCACATATGTAAAGATCACTTTACATCATGCATAAACGCTTCCCACTAGTATAAAAACTCAACTAGTAGCATCAACATCACCGTTTCATGAAAAATCACATCACCATGACACAAAAACTTAATCTAATCCTCATCTCAATCGCAACCATATGTCTCCTTCAACCTGCGAACGCCACCCCCGCGGAAAACGTCAACCTCGCGGCAAACGCTAACCCCGCGGCAAACGCCACCCCCGTGACCGTAACCATTTGTGGGTGAACGTCGGCGCCAGACGCCTGTTGGAAATGCATTATAAGCGACCACGTGGCCTCAAGATGGACAAGAAGGGGTTTGCCTTCTTATCCAACACGTGCGCGTGGAAACTAGCAATGCCAGTTAGTGGGGAGTTCACCGAAATTGCGAAAAGTACCGGTGATAACGTAGTGAAGAAGGTGTGCACACAGTGCGAACAGATTGGCCGATTCTATAAGCAGCTCAGACAAAGCAATGACGAATTTTAAGAATGGAAATTACGAGGCGGCCGCCAATGATATGGCCAACACCGACGATACTTACTCGGTCTGTTATGGCCTCGCTAAAAAAATACCGGCGCCGCAGGTGAAATTCAAAGATGATTCCAGTACGTTGAAGAAATATTTTCTGAACTCTGAAGTAATTCTGTACGCTCTTGGAAAAAAGAGGTTTCAGGAAATGTGGCCTAGAGAAGTACTTTTTTTTGGGAAAAAATTAATATGTATTTTATAAGTTAAAACATTCCAAGCACATTGCAACGTTTTATTTCACGATTACTATTTTTAGCATGTACAAAGTCAATACGAGTTCAATTAGCATTTTGACGCTTTCAAAATTATGGGAGGGACTAAGTGAAAACAAAAGTAAAAAAGGTTAGTAAGAACGGTAATATGCTTCTTTTGTTCTTACATTCATCGCAAAATTCAAACATTGATTAGTAGTTTATAAAACATTGATGTCTGTTAAACGCCCATCTCATTTGACCTATTCGCATATATAATACGTAACTATATTGTTGTCTCACGAGAAGTATAAATAACACTAATTAATATTTTTCTCAAGGCCACTTTCTCACACTTGGTTCATTATACAAACAAATGATATAAACACAAAATATTAATTTAGAAAGTGATACTGCATTCGACAATAGCTCTCAATCTTATGAATTGTGAATCATAATGCAATTACAAACTCATGTCCTATATAACATGAAATTAATCATATCGAAATTATGTATTCATCATATTTTAAAAAATTAAAAAATTAGTTTCCAAATCATCTAATAACTGATGGCTTGAACTTTGAATTTAGGAGATACAAGTAAAAAGGATGATGAAGTTGAGGAACCACTGAAAAATATTTGTGGATGTTAATTTAATTTTTTTGGAACTAAAGTTTACTCATGTTACAACGATAACCCATTATTATGTATACTCATTCTTTTGCTAAATAATGGTTTTTGTTGGCAAATTCAATTAACTAGTTTGCCATACGCAATACTCCCTCCATCCCATTAGTAATAACCTATTTGTTTTTTTACGGTTTTCAATGATCATATTTGATCGTTAATATCTCTAACTACATATACCATTTTTTAAATATTTAATATTTAAAAAATATATGTTTAAAAAAAATTTAACAATATCCCACATGATATATTTATTATATACATATTAATTTATATTTATAGTCAAAATTTATCAAATTTAACTTTGAAAAAGTAAATATGCTAATATTGGTGGGACGAGTACGTGAGAACTAATTAATTAACACAAACAAAACCAGTTGTTACTGAGTTAGATTAGCACGGAAGTGCATCACGCACGCACGCACGCACGCACGCACGCAATAATAGCATACCCTAGAATTATGTGCACACATAAACTGTGCAATATTATGTAAACCTCTTTTGTTAAACATGTAATTTATGTAAATAATAATGGCAAAATTTTGGGAAAAATCATCTTTGCATGAATTTATGGAAAGATGAGATTTAATTAGAATAATAAGAGTTAAAAGGTCTTAGTTGCAATATTAAAAATTTACTATGCAACATGTAGTAGTTATAAAGTTTATAACATGATTCATGCAACCCGAAAATTTTATCTTCATTTCTTCTAATTTAGACTTTAAACCTTGGTCTTTCTATAACTTATGGAAATACCGTTTCTCAAGAGACGGACTTAATAATAATTTGTAATAACTGAAATTTAACATGTATTATTAGAGTGTTAAATTATTACTCTCTCCATCCCAGCTCAAATCTTGATCCAACCGAGTCTTCATCTTATGCCATTACAGATGATGGTGGGAAGGCCATCGTCAAGTACATCATCAAGGGAAGGCATGTTTAGGTAAGAAAGTACATCAAAAGATCGTGGTCAAGCTAATTCTGCTGCAATTTCTTTAATTTTGATTAAGGATCATTAAGCCATGAAAACATCCATATGTATTTTATGCGTTTGATTACTTGTAATGTTTTTTAGATGTGATTTCTTTTTTTTTTCTATTTGGGGGCTGTGCAGAAGACGTAGAAGAATACTACATATGCACGTATATTATCTACACATGCATGCTCATGCATGAAATGTTATATCGGTATCTTTAGCAGAAAGATACTCGTCTTCTTCTTCTTTGAAATTTTTGTCTTTCAACACATTCCACGCGTCAGTTTCCTAACACAAACTCTCTCATCCTGAATAAGCCAGCAATTTTTTCGAGTGATAGATAGTACTGCAACTTAAAAGCAATTAGAAACTAGAGTTAGAGAGCACAAAACCTGTAAATTGCAAAAGTGAGATCCAATTGAATCTGGAAAAAAATGCATAGATTAATTTAGTTTTTCTGTAAGAGGAAATGTTTAAGGAAGAGAGATAACATAGACAGTTCCCACTAGAACTATGTGTTGCTTTTGTGCACACATAAATTAAGTAAAATTTAGCTTATTATAAAATGTTAAGTATGAGCAACCAAACTGCATACTCCCCCGTCCTTTTATTTGTGTCATACCTATTTTACATGGTGTCCATATATTATTGTCTTCTTGAAATATCAGATGTTGATGAACTTGAAGATGGCCTTCCCACCATCATGGGAATAACAGATGTTGCTCCTAAAATACCTCTTCTAGTCCTCTTGCTCGTGATCTCAATGAAATTTGTAAGAATAGGAAGGAAATTGATTCGGAAGTAGACATAAAAAAATGTTCAACCCTGATTTGGGTAATAACTTCTTTAGGACTGTGACTTTTTCCCATTCAAATATTTCCCCCAACCACTTGCTACTTGCAAAATCCAAATACCGGAAAAGAAATTTAAAATATCTGCAGCTAATACTTTGAAGATTGATTTTGGCAAAAAATTAGACGTTGAACATGGGAGGGGGGACGGAAGGGGGGAGGAGAAGAAGAAGTACGGGAGGGAGAGGAAGAAGAAATTAGGATTTAGGGGTATGATAGTAAAAAAAAATTGTATTTTTCTATAGGGGTAAGAGACATTTCATCAAATTCCAGTTTAAATTTTCCGGTATTTGGACTTATATAAGTTATATATGCACTTTTCATATAATTCAACCCCGTATCCCCATATGCTATTGGAAAGGTGGTATATTCCAAGACATTTCCTAAAATATTAGATTTAGAGTAATTAAAAAATTACTAACTGTGATTCCTCCTACAACTGCAGTATTTAACGGTCATCCTCCTTAGAAATAGAAAGAATGATGATCTCCATGTTCCATGAAAATAATGCAAGAAGCAATCACAAATCCAATAGAGAATCTCAGTCCTACTCCAGCATAGAACCATATGTGTTTATCATCATCACCATCGGGTGAAGCTCCACTCGGATAACTCTTGGAAAGCAGCGGGCCACAAAGTTCATCATTTCCTTGGTATATAGAAGGGTAATCAAGGGTTTGGAGCTGATTTCCAGTTGGAATCGGCGCTGATAAATGGTTGAATGACAAGTTGAGGTAACTCAAAGAAAACATGGTTGACAAGCTTGGAGGAATGAGACTTGAAAGTTCATTCCTCAACAAATCGAGAGATTCGAGTTGTTGCAAGTTGCTAATGTTCTCTGGAATGCTCCCCATGAGGTGATTTCCTGAAAGTTGAGGCTTTCAATACTTTAAGGTCCGTAATATCTTCGGTTATGCAACCAATAAGGTGGTTATCTAAGAGATCTATTGATAAATTATGAGTGAGAGGTGTAGAAGAAACATCTCTATCTGTACCTTTGATGGACTCTACTATTTTCCTCTCGTAATAGTATAAAGCTCTCATGCCGATCAAGAATATTTCTACAGAATATTCTAAAATCATGGAACTCAGCTTATTCACACAATAGGGAATGCTTCATGACAACCTGTTATTTCCCATGTCCAACAACCTCAGAAATTTGAACCTGCACAGCTGCAGTGGGATGCCACCATAGAAGCGGTTGAGATGATTCTGAGATACACAATTTGGTGCATTTCTTCTCCGATCCATGCGGGGACAGAGTCTTGAAATCCATTGTCGCTGATATCAAGAATGTGAAACTTTTCAGGCTCTGAGGGATGATGGGATCCTTCCAGTAAGTTTGTTTTGTTGCACGTGCAGAGCATGGAGGGCTTCAGAAAAATCCCAACAAAATTGGGATCTGACCAGTGAGACTGTATTTGACATATCTAGCACCTGCAGGTTCTTGAGGTTAGCTAAGCATCTAGGGATTGTTCCTGACAAGTTGTTCCCTAATAGATCAATCGCGGTGACGCTTTGAAGGTCATATAGATGTTCAGGAATGCCTCCAGTAAAGAAGTTGTAAAGAGAATGAATTTAATCAGTGGCATAATTCTAATAGTTTCCAACTGCCAAGGATAAAGCCTCTCCCAACATGTTTTCTGAAAGATAAAGAAAGAAGAGTGTTTCAGGTGAAATGGAAAATTTTGGGGTGGCAAAATGGTGGTGGATATTAGGGTTTCAGGTGGTTGGGGTGAAGGGTGGTGATATCATGGTGGTGGTGCTAGTGGCGGAAAAAAGAGGGGTAAAGAAAAAAGGAAAATGAAAATGAAAAATATCAATTTTGCCCTTAAAATTGACGCTTGACCTAACTGAAAAATTAACTTGCCGGAGTGGCCACGATTTAGCAGTTTTGTAAGTTGTGGGGAAAAATATTCAAAAGTAGATAAGGGACCAAAGGTGAACAATCGTGATAGTCAAAGGGTCACAAAAGGTGAATGGTCGTGATAGTCAAAGGGTCACGAAAGTCATTTGCTCTAAAAATTATAAAAAAATAAATAAGATAATTGGTTGACGTGTCCATTTTACGTGCATATTTTGGAATTTTTTGGATTCAATTTTGTGCTCTTTTGTCATCTAGGGTTGTGCTTTACTTTGAAATTCACTTAGGAGAGTTAAGAACGACTTTCAGGCTTTTATGACTTTTCCAATGGACTTTGTGTGGCGAAGCAAAAACATCGAAACTTGAAGACCGGAGACTTTTGAAAACCATTTAGTTCATCTTTGAAGACTTGAAGAGAAGTAAAGTGAATATGAAACTAGAAAACAAGAAGACGAAAGAAGAATCAAATGCTATTTTGGTCACCCGTCGCGAGTGACGACGAACTAGAATCTCTTGTCCTGTTTCTTGTACTATAAATAGCACACTTTATCCTGTCTCTCTTGAATCTTCTTCTTCTTGAGTTTAGACATTTCTAAGCCCTAGTTTTCTTCATCTTTCACCTAGTTTAATCTTTGATTTTATGTTGAATGTGTTTTGTATGTTAAGTATGATTGTTAGTAGCTAAACTCAGCACTTGGGAGAAATTGATTGAAACTTCCAAACTCAAGTAGTGAGACTCTGTTTTACTCTTTCATTAACATTTATTGTGAAGCATTTATTGTGCCATTAATTTTGTTGTTTACTTCATTTATGTCATCGGTTGTTTGAGAATATGAAATGTTTTTATGATTAAGTGTTAGAAGTGTTAGGAAAGTGTACAATTTCTTTTCACCTTTGGCATGAAAATCCAAGAACATGGAATTAGAACTTCTTGTGGGTAAATGATGTTAATCCTGCAAGATGAGTATGTTAATGTTGTTTGTTATCATATTTTTCCTAAGGTAGCAAAGAAAGATTAAATCTTGAATGTTGTTTGTTCTGGGTTTAGTCTAATTAATATTTTGTTTGGTTAAATGGCTAGGCATTTGGTTTAAATCTTGTAGTTGTTATAAAATCTATGGTTCTTCGCATATAATGTTATTGATGAAATATCTTTAGGCATTGTTTGTCTAAGGTGAGTATCAATGAGGTTTGCAAATGGTCGTAGAACGTTTTTGCGGATTAATGTTAACAAGAAATGAATGTTGATCTTCAAATGGGAAGTGATAACATTCCCCATAGGTAATTTATGTGAATGAGTGAGTAAATGGATCTTGGATCTATAAGAGGTTTTGAAGTGAAAATAAATTGCCTCCAAGGTTTCGTTAATTGTGATTTTATCATATTTTTAGCAGCTTGTTGTATGATAGATTAATTACGTTAATTTGCTAGTTGTGTTGTCTTTCAATTCATAATTTAGAAAATAAATCGAAACCCCCCTTTTTACATGCTTTATATCTTATCTAGTCCGGTATTTACCCTTTATATGTGTAAACCCTTGAGAAAATCATATATATATATCTTACTTGCCACTATCCTTAGTTGTAGGTTACAAATAATTAGGGCTTACAAATTATATTTTTGAGATGTACCGCGACGACCTCCCAATTTTTGGCGCTGCTGCCGAGGAAGAGACATTTATTTTTAAGTAGTTGGGCATATTATGTGTTACTATATACGATTTGTGAATATTTGTTAGTTTTTTTTCATTTGGTTTTATTTGATCTTTGTTTGGCTTGGAGACATATTGTTTGAGCTCTTAGTGTATGGTTCATACTAGATCCTCTTCACAAGAACCCCTACACTACGACCCCGAGTTAGAGTTAAACTTGAAAAAAAAGGCTAGGAGGATTTCTTTGGAAAGTGTGAATAACACCCCTCTTAGTGACCATTTTGCTGAACCTTCTACCTCTACGGATCATCAATAGGAACATGAAGAGGAAATTCTGGGAGGAGGACCTCAACACCCTCACATTCAAGGAAGGGACATCCTGTTGAGGCAAATCTCATTGAGGGAGGTTATGACTCCCAATCTAGAGAAACAACCAATGTGAAGTCCAGATTGATACACTTGCTACCTTCCTTTCTTGGTAGGCAATGGGAAGATCCCAACAAACACCTCCTAGAATTTCATATGGTTTGTAGTGGGATACTTCCCGAAGGGGTAAAGGAGGAGGTTTACATGTTGAAAGATTTCCCATTTTCATTGCGAGACACCGTAAGGGATTGGCTCCATTATCTTCCATCCGGTAGCATCACCTCTTAGATTGAGTTGAAGAGGAAGTTTCTCTCAATATACTTCCCGACTTCAAAATCCGCCATCTTGAAGAAAGATATTAGCAACATCATCCAATGGCATGAAGAGTCATTTTATAACTATTGAGAGAGGTTCAAGAAACTTCTCACAAGTTGTCTGTATCATGGCTACTCGGATAGGGATTTTGTCTATTATTTCTATAATTACCTTCTTGATCAAGATCAAAGACTAGTGAGGGGGGCTTGTAATGGTTCTCTTGGGAACAAGTCCTCGAATGAGGCTATAGAGCTCTATGAAGAGCTAGCCGAAGAGTCAAGAAATTTCATCTTAAGGGCAGATTTAAGGAGACAAAACCCCAATCATACAAGTGCTCCTTCCAACAATGGGAAGCTTGAAGACCAAATCTCAACCCTCACTTCTATAGTCAAAGCTTTGATGACACAATCTGGGCTAAACCTCATGTAAAATGTTGTGAGATTTGTTCTTCTCCGAACCTTATGGATGCATGTTCTACATTTCAAGATGACTATGTGGAAAAGGTAAGTGCCATGGGATATCAAGGAGACCAAGGTTACCAAACTCAAGGGTATTAAGTAAATCAAGGCTACGAAAGAGGTGGAGGCTACCAAGGAGGTAAAAGCTACCAAAATCGGCCTTATAATGCGGTTAACCAAGTCCACCCAAATCTCTGATATGGGAATGTACAAGGGGATCAAAATGGTCAACCTTATCGTCCTCTTCAACAACAATATTGGCCACCACAACCGTAATACCAAATGCTTGGTGATAGGTCTCACAATCAAGGTGAAAGTTTGGGGATGTTAAAGGAGGAAATCATGCAAGCCATTGGGAAATTTACCATATGTGCGGACAAGGTCGAGAAACACCAAGAGAAGACCGACTCTAGCAACAAAAACCTAGAGACTCAAGTGAGCCAAATGGCTCAAATTTTGAATTGAATGGAGGCAAGATATTCGGGGGAAATTCCTTCTCAACTGAAGCTTAAACCTCAACAAAATGCGAGTGCTATCACTTTGAGAAGTGGTAATGAGGTTAATACTTCACTGAATGATGAAATTGTTGAAAATGAGCCCATCTTGGTTGAATTGTTTGAGAAGGAAGTGGAGGAAAAGGCCGAGAAAGTAGCCAATGACAAAGTGGGGAAGGGAAAGGAGAAGGAAGAGGCTATCACCATTGATAAATCAACATCCATTTTCACGGCTGTGTTTGTCCATGATTTTGTAGAAATGTGAAAAGTAAGGACTGGACGGATGAAGGAAATGTGACTTAGAAGAAGGGATGAAAGCTTGAAATTTGGGTAAGTGTAAAAAAATTTTAAGTACTAAGAAGGCATTCTCGTCGGGAGTTGCGATGAACAAGGGAGTTGTACCCTTCCCAGTCCTATCATTCCCAGTCCTTCATATTTGTGACTCACGGCATGGAACTCGCGAATTGTGACCCAATCAGAGGAAATTTTGAGAATGTGAACTTTCAGCTCCAAAATTCGCGAGTCGCGACCATTTGATTCCTAAGTTGCGACGAACCTATCCCACATCGTGGCATAATAAGAAGGAAGTTAATAATTGTGAACTTTAAGTTCACATTTTTGCGATTCGTGACTCACAAATAGAGTGTCGCACGTCGCGACAATCTTCACGACTCGTGGCCAATTCATTGCACGTCGTGACAGAATCAGATGAGTTCTGCTAAATTGTGAAATTTCAGTCCCCAGATTTCGCGAGTCGCAAATCTTAAGTCGCGGGTCGCGAATGTCTGGGTTTGACCATTTAACCATTTAACTTCCACGTTTTGCGTTGCGACCCTACATTCGTGACTCACGACGCTAGTCCAAATCAGCTTTTTAAAGAGGGCATAACCAGGTTTCCTCCCTCACTCTTCTCATTTCCTCCGCTGGCCTCAACCATTCCTCACCTCCAATCCACCACTTCGGCCAGAAATCAAACCATTTCTTTCCAAAATAAATACCCCCGCTCCCTCTACTCCAAAATTCCACCCAATAACAACAAATTTAGCTGAATTTCTGAAAAAATCTGAACCCTAGTTTTTGGGGATTTTTCAGATTT
This sequence comes from Rubia tinctorum, assembly GCA_032355605.1. NCBI lineage: Eukaryota > Viridiplantae > Streptophyta > Magnoliopsida > Gentianales > Rubiaceae > Rubia > Rubia tinctorum. Next base: position 6,242 of record JAULKM010059381.1, on the reverse strand, counting down.
TGATTACTTATGACTATATGTTGTTATGGGCTTTGCCTTTTCATCCTCCTCCACTAGTTGTTGGTATGAATACTCACTTTCCTTGTGCTTACATTGTAATTTATGTGTAAATTAGGGAATAATATGTTTATGAAGTATGGGTGATTTTGTATGCATTAATCTCTGTGATCAGCAACTATTTTGGAATTGATTATGTCGTAGTTTCATTTGGAGTATGAAAATAATGGAAATGTGTCTAAGTTGAGCCTAAGTTTTAAATTGTTAGATATTTCGACAATTGTTAAACTTAATGACATATATCTATGTTTGTGCTTATGGTGAATAACATGGTTGATGAGTAGGTTATGTGATGATCTCACATTTTTGAGGGGTTGAGTGAATACACTAATCAAAATGCATATAGTTAAATGAGTGTATCATTGAGTTAGGCATATTCATGAATTGTGGTAAAGTGGCATGTTTCATATGGCTTCATGGAATAGGACATGAGTGTATTATTGATCTATCTAAAAATGGATGACATTTATGTTTACATATAACCACATACACACATCCTAGCACCCTTATAGCTACTTGTGTTGATCGTGGTATGTTAACTACATCATTGTAACTGTAATTGCTAAAACTCTATAATAGTGTTTGGATGTTTGTCGTTATATGTTCAATATTTTTGCGGGATAATTTCTAGAGTGAAGTTACATGTTCTATATTTTATATCCTTGTGTGCTTAACATTTTTTCCTGTTTTGATAGTCATGGCTCCGAAGAAAAGGTCGAGAGTTCCTCAGAGGGCGTGTCCCCCCCCCAACCCCGACTCCCAAGCCAGCACCACCACTTCTTGATCGATTCATGGGTTTGAACCGGATCACTGAGGCATATACGGAGAGGTGGGACATTTTAGCCTCTCGCATGATGCAAGAGACCAGCTTCATTGATGGGTCAGCGTTAGATGATCTAGGGTTAAGCCCGCCAGTCCATTGCCTTCTCTCCAAATGGGAACTTGAGGGATTTATGGATAAGAGTGCCCCCCACCTACAGGCGATACATTTTGTATTTCCTCTCCATAGTGCAGTTGTGAAATATAAAGGATGGTGAGCTGAGCGAGATATACATCCGCTTTAACCTGGATGATGTCACTCTGGAGATGACAGTAGCACAGCTTAAGGCAGTCTTTGGGTGGGGCACTACGGTGATCAGGGCCACATTGGACCCACGGGCCCAGGAGCATGATATCATGGAGGATACCCAGTTTTAGAACACCATCACCAAGAGGGTGAGACACCCGAGGGATAATAACAACATTATCATCTATCCATCTCTCGGGTTTGTTCATCGATTCTTGGTGGGCACGTTGTTTTGTCAGGCGGAGCTGACAAACGTGTCCAATGAGAAGGTCAGTTTTTTGTGACAGCTGACGAGTGAGGGGACAAGCTACGGGAGATGGTCCAAGTTTTGGATGGCGAGGGTAGTCAGTGTGCCTAAGAAGCCGAAAGGAGAGATTCATGTGGGAGGGATGATTACTCTCTTAGCGAAGCACCTCCATATTGTCGCTCCTGATGTTTTCCCCTAGGTGGGTAGGGGTTCTTCATACCTTATCTCTCTAGCAAGTATGAAGAACTACCACTTCATCGACCACACATTTTTCTCCGGGGTATACCATTGGCTCTATGGGAAAACGGGGTCACTTTTATGAGGATTTCCCAGTTTCGGTGGACCAGGTTGGAGCCTGACACACCTGTGGAGGACTTAGCCATCAATACGGATGTGCAGTGTCAGACAGAGTTTCAGCAGGAGCTTCTCAAGCTTCCGCCACAGCCAGTCCAAGCAAAGAAGGGTGCACTACCATTCGCTCCACACTGGGTTCTTCAGACTCTCCACCCCTCTTTGGCACTGAGCCAGTATATGAGGGCAATCTCCATAGCCAATCCCACCAGCCACCTTCAGATTTCTATTTGTGACTGCACAACATGATGTACGACCACAACATATTTATATCGCAGAACCCTTTGGATATGGATGAAGAGATTGATCAGCTCTCATCGGGAGACTATAACTTGTAGGTACACTCTAGTGGCCCCCAGGTTCAGATCCCAGGGCAGAGAGGCACGAGGAATGGCATCAGAGTAACAAGGCATGGATGGCTCAGTATCAGTAGCGCTACAGTGATGGTGGTTCATCACAGCAGTGATTGATCTCGGTAGCCCTTTTGTAAGCTTATTCATTTTACTGTCATTTCTACTACATCTGCCCTGTTTTTTCTACATTGAGGGCAATGTAGAAGTTTACGTGGTGGGAGGGGAATTAGATCTAGACTTTATTTATTTTGGATGGTTTTGTTTTGGGATATTCCTTGTTTTGGATATTTTTATCTTTTGGGATGTTTTTCTTCACTAGTTTGGATATTGGGAATGCTTTTTGCTATTTTTTATTGGGAAAATAAGAAAAAATGAAAATTTTGAGAAAAAAGAACAAAAATTTAAAAAAAATGCTAGGTTAAAATTCCAAGAGGGCAATTTAGGTAACATCGGGGGCCCGCATAGGCCGAAAACTAAAAAGGGCGGTCTAGGAAAAAAGGAGAGGCTATATATGTGGGTGAGATGTGAGCCAAAGAAACATGATGTGTAACTAGGATGAAAACCCTAAAGGGATCCAAGGCCAAATGAGAGAAAATTTTGTTTAAAATCTACTCATTTACCGGCATTGGAGTCATAAGGTTGTGTTTGACATTTGGATGTCAGGTATCCTAACATCATGGTACTTCTTGGAATGGGTAATTTAGCGGAGGAAAATGAAGGTATGAAATTTTTTGTTCTTGTTATGCTTCGTCTTGGGTTGATATATTGGTATGAAGTGAAGTTTATATTTGAAAATTTGACATTGGTTAAACTTCACTTCATGCCATTGGATTTTGGGGATTAACAATTTAGGCGTTGAAGATGTTTTTATGGGTATTAGTGAATTTATAGTTGGTATGGTTGGGTAGAATTAGGAATGGGGGTTGTGTGTGAATTCTCATTTGAGCTTAATTTTGCATTTATGATATTGAGAGTGTTTGTAAGGTTTTGATTGGGGGAATATTAGTATTAGGATGGGGACAGGTGAAATTCTTTATGTTCCTGAATCTTTTCTTACTCAAAGACGAGTAAGGTTCAGGTGTGGGGAGGTTTGATGTGTCCATTTTATGTGCATATTTTGGGACTTTTTGGATTTACTTTTGTGCTCTTTTGTCATCTAGAGCTTGTGTTTTACTTTGAAATTCACTTGGGAGATTTAAGAGCGACTTTCACGCTTTTATGACTTTTCTAATGGATTTTGTGTGGCAGAGCAAAAACATTGAGACTTGAAGACCGAAGACCTTTGAATACCATTTAGTTCATCTTTTGAAGACTTTAAAACTTGAAGAATTGAAGAGAAGTAAAGTGAAGAGGAAACTATAAAACAAGAAGAAGAAAGAAGAATCAAATGTTGTTTTGGTCACCCGGCGCAAGTCGCGACAACTTGGTTGCGAGTGGCGACAAACGGGTGGTCAGAATCTATAGCCATTTTTCTTGTACTATAAATAGCACACTTTATCCTACCTCTCTTGACTCTTCTTCTTCCCGATTTTAGACATTTCCAAATACGGAGAAGACCATCCATTGGTAGGAAGCAATTAGGGAGTAAATTATATTTTTGAGAGGTACGGAGAAGACCATCCATTGGTTAAAATTAAATCCCTCCTATACTAAAATCTTGGTTCCGCCTCTGCCACCAGTGGCCAACGCCATCCCTTCAGGAATTTTTTGTTGCCATCCTTCAGTGGCCACTGCGTCATTCCGCATTAACATTCCAACGTCGCCATTTTGTCTTTGTTACATCGCTTCTTTCTAAAATCAATTTTTTCCATCGCCATCATTGATTAGAAATTTTCAGGTTTAATGTTGTCAGCGCTGCTTGTCCATCATCATGTTCCATCGTTGCTATCTAGACTCTATTTGTTTCATCGTCGTCGTTCCATTGCCATCATCAATTTAAAAGGTTCTAGTTTGCTATCATCCACGTTGCTTTATTCACATTCAATTCATGGCACGAGAGAGGTGGTTGCAGCACAGCAACATCGGGTGGTGAAGCTATTGGTCAAAATCGGGTTTGGGGGAAGCTACAAGTCACAAGCGAATGATTTTAGAAACTTCCCGCTCCTTGTAAAATGCCAATTTGTCGAGCATCCCTTTTTCCCACTGAATGTGCAAGTAAGTTTGTCATGGTAAGTAGGGTTGTCCAGATCCCAGTGCAGGCTATGCAACCGTACTAGGTCCAAAATTAGGAAGGGCCCAAAATTTGAAAGGCCTATTCATTTTTATAAAGAAATATTAACCCAGTTTTCTTCTTCCTTTTTTTATTCAGCATTTAAAATTTAATACCTTAATTTTTGGGCCCATAGTTGTGCGCCTTAACGTTATGATCCAAAAAGAAAGAAATTTCAGTTCAAGGAGCTGAGAATTTAGAGGTAAGATTAGAAAGAACAGAAATTCAATAGATTAGAAAGAACAGAAATTCAATAGATGAGAAAGTTGATAGCTAAAATCTTCACATTACAATTTTTATGCCTCTTCAATGGTGTGGTTTGGTGTTTATGTATTCAACTCCTATAACCGTCACTAAAAAATCAAATTTATCACTCAGAAAGGGTGATACTCAGCTGCAGATCAGTTGCGTATTTGCTGCTGCTAACTTCTTTTTCCCATCAATAAGCTAATTGTTGATTAGTCCTTATTGTTTTCTTTATTTTCTGATTAATCCCTGGATCATAACAATCCCTCCCACTAAAATGGAGATTGTCCTCAAGCTCAAAATCTTAATCACCTCAAAGCACATCCATCTGAACCTTTTGCTTTTGTTTGAAGTACTTGTCCTGTAGAATGACCCATCTAATGCAAAATGTTTTCATTGCATAATTAATATTAATGATGGAATTTAATGCAATATTTGTAATACATGCTTGACCAACACAAATTTGCATCAAATCATACCTACTTGCAGCATAATGAAACATCAACATCTTCTCTTTTTCTACTCTGTTGGATCTCTTATAAGCATCCTTTATGAGCTTCTTTTTTTCCAAAAATTTCAAACCTCAATCCTTATGAAGGATTAGAATGCTTGGATATGTATAAATATACAGCATGTTGCGTGGCCATCTCATTACTTCATCAAACTGAGCAGAGAATACCTCACCAGTAATCACGGTGTTCCAAGAAACAATATCATGCTTCAAAGTAAACGAATAAAGTACCAATTCAGTAATAGAACAATGTAGCCATTCACCAACTTGCACATCTACTAGCAATGAATCCGAATACTGTAGCATGTGTTTCCTCAGCTGGTTTCTTACGGAAGGAAAACAGCTCATAAAGTTCAACATAGTCTTTCCCCTTGCTTTGCTGCACACAACTTCCCATCAAAGAAGTCCAAGAAGACAAACGTGATTGACCTGTCTCATGAAAATCCTGCCGCGTCAATCGTGAACTCGTAAATCCAGATCAACTCATTCTTCTCAAAGCACCATCCTTTTAACTGAACTATGTTCCCGTGTTTCAAACACCCCATCCTTGTGACAAATTCATTGTTGAATAGAACGCGCACATAATTCTAAAACCAATTCCCCGAGAACACTATATTTCTCAATTGGTTGAACTGTTTCGCAACAACTTTTCCATAAGAGGTAACGAAACCTTCATAGAGAACAACAAAAGCTCCGCCACCAAAGATTTTGTCTATATGAAACCCTTTTTTAGCATCTTTGATCTGAGACACTCTGCTTCTCATGCGTCCAATCATTTCTTTCTCCACTCTCAACCTCCTATTATTGTAAGCTAAAGCTGGTAAATACTGGTTTTGAGTACACAAACAGAACGAATAACATCGATTGAAAGTGTTGTAAGTTCTCTCGTGAACTCAGAGGCCCCTCTCCTTCTTAAGTACAAGCTTGTCCTCAAGCTTGTATAGTGAAGAAATTGATTATGGATAACTGAAATACTATTTACTGTATTTTCAGAGCTGGAATGTACCACCCTCCTAGGATGAACTAGTTCTGTGTCTTTCAATAACTCTAAAAATAAGAGCAAGTATTCGCTAAATAAACCAATAAGTCCCTTATTGAACCTTGCTCGGGGCGATTACACCTCAACTATGTGCTTCTCCTTCTTCAGCTATCTACTGCCCGGTTTGGTGATTTCTCCTCTGTGAGTTTATCTGCCTCCCTCC
>JAULKM010059371.1:0-12395 GCA_032355605.1 Rubia tinctorum | reverse complement strand
CCTGCGGGCTAGACGTTGCGATTCGTGCATTTATTTGAGTTGGGCGAGATCCTCAAATAAATAAAGATCCAATTTTCCGCAACTCAGAATTTTCGCAAGGAGATTCATATCATGGAGGAGCAGAACGATCAGCACCTCAGTTCCACTTTAGAGGCTGCTATTGGTGCGTGTGATGGATCTCATCAAAGGCAAAGACCTGAACCATATAGGGTGAACTATGAGGAGCATGAGCCATCAGCGATAAAATGAGGAGAGCCACTCATGGAATTGAATTCTCGGGAGTATGTTCCACCGAGGACCCCTATCAATGTACTTAATCATGAAAATAAATAAATGTATGTGACGATGGTGGATGTGTGCACACAGGACAAGTGTGAGCTAAACATGCCAGTAGAAAATGTAATGAGGGAGATGAAGGAACAAGAATGAGACAAGTGGCAAGGTTTAGTTATTGCCAAGGAACAACAAAGGCTAACAAGATGCAACTGTTATGATCCAGTGCTTTATGGTATTAAGTCTATCATGGAGGCACAAACAGTGGAAGATAAACATATAGAAGTGATACAAGTAGATGAGTCCAGTGAGGAAACATCACAAAAACAGAAACCAGACATGGATGCTGAAGAGGTGAAACCAACACATGCGGATGCAAGGACAGACTCCCTAAGTAAAAAAGTTGCCTTCAACTTTATTGCCATGGAAGAAAATTCTAAAAAAAGGCGGTGTTCCAAAGAACCAGTAAGAGAAAATGGTTGAAAGAAACCATTAAATTGAAGATAAAACAAAAGGCTGACACGTGCAGACAAGAGGTAGAATAAGTCCAGCCTTGGGTTGATGGGGATGACAAGCAGGAGAATACAGGGCAGAACTAGGAGAAAACTAAGGAACATGGTGAATTACAAATTACACAGCAAGGTTCACCAACAGAATCACTTGAATTCACTGTAGAACAAGCAAATCATGAAGGATGGGCTCATCGACAGTGAGATGTCCCCATGAAAAAGAAAGAGGCAGGAATCGGTAGAGATTCAAGCAGAATCAATTAACACTGTACTACTCATGGAATGGAAGCATCAAGTGTTAGCAGTGAAAAAGTGAAGGATTCAGGAAGACTTGTGTGTCAAACCAATAATTCAGTCCACAAGGAATATGGAAAATAAAAGGAAGCAAGCTGAGGGTTCCAGCAGGGCTGTCCCATATCAGCCTGCCAAATCAACATGAAGATAATGACATGGAATTGTAGGGGTCTTAACAACACCCCTACGAGAACTAAGCTGCAATTAATTGTTGAGAAAGTACCAGCCACACATACCATGTCTATGTGAAATGAAGAGAGGAACAACACACATGAAGCAATGGCAGCAGTCAACACAGTTCAAACATGGATGACACGTCTCTGCAATAGGTGCAACATGAGGTTTATCAATGATGTGGACTGACTATGTACAGTTGGAAATCATAAATAGTAGTAGTAATCATGTATTAGCTAAGTCAGTAGGAAACTTAGGAGGATGGTACATGTGTTTTGTGTATGGGTACCCTATACCAGCAAATAGGGCAAGACTTTGGGACTATCTCAAGAAGCAGCTGCCAGGTTCTCAGTACCCGTTAGTGCTCTTAGGAGATTTTAATAAAATTATATCCCAAGCTGAGAAGATGAGAGAGAGAGTGTTTCAGCTCACAGAAAGTTCAGAATCACTCAGGTAATTAATTACGTCCCAGGAGCTCAAGGAGGTAACCAATAAGGGGCAGTGGTTTACGTGGACGAACAAGAGATAAGGTCAGTAATGTGTGTATCAGAGATTGGATAGGGTATTCGTAAGTGAGGAATGGTTACAAAAATATCCCAATGCTCAGACGTTATCCTTGCCGATTGTACAATCAGATCATGGGCCGTTCATTTTCGACTCCTTACCATTAAAAGATTCAGCAAGAAAATATATGAGGTATGAAGCTTTTTGGATACATAGTAATGTTCCTGAACATATTGTACAAGAAATATGGAGTCAAGCACAGTCACACCCACAAGCGGAAAGGTTGGCGTCAAATGAACAATCGGTCTTGAAGACGTTGAATCAAACGTTGCAGGCTTTGCATAGGTGGAGTAAACAGACATATGGAAATTTACAACAAACAATAAAACAGCTAACAACCAGATTGGATAGAGAACAAGCAAGAATTCAGACAGTAAGTGGATATGAAAAGTACATGTTTTTGCAAAAAGTGGAGGGACTCAGAGTTCAAATTCAGGACCTGCTGTTGAAATGTTCGGATTACTGGCAGCAACGTTCAAGAATACAGTGGGGAAATTTTGGAGATCAGAATACGTCATTCTTCCACAGGTGGGCCACAAGGAGATTCATGGCAAATGATACTTCTCAAATAAAAGATGGAGACAAGGGATGGGTCACTGAGCCACATCAAGTAAGGGCACTAATTACAGGGCATTTTGCATCATTATACACGATACTAGAGAGCTATCCACAAAAAATTGGTTATGAGGAGACGTTAGAACAGGGGCTACAACTTAATCAAGCCGCCCTTACTGATGACCAAAAACAGGTTCTCGCGAGTCCCTTCATAAGGCAGGAAATTTGGCAAGCGGCCTGGAGTATGAAGCCATGGAAATCTCCAGGAAATGATGGTATGCCAGCGGGGTTCCACAAACATCACTAGAACCAGGCACGACCACATATGACAGAGGAGATATTGTCAATCCTAGCAGGAAGGAAAATTATTCCAATTGATTGGAACCAAACAATATTGGTCATGATTCCAAAGAAGAAACCCCCATAACAGGTGGAAGATTTCAGACCAATTGCTCTTTGCAATGTAAAATACAGGCTTATTGCAAAGGTCTTAGCAGCTAGATTGGCCAAAGTGATGCAATCGCTAATAGACCAAGTACATGTAGGTTTTGTGAAGGATAAGAACATAGGTGAGAATGTTCTTGTCGCTTACGAGATTGTGGATTACATCCAAAAAATAAAAAAAATGGGCTAGCTGCGGTTAAAATAGACATGAGCAAAGCCTATGACAGAGGTTCGTGGAGCTTTCTACACAAAGCTTTACTACATATAGGATTTCCAGAACACTTGATAAATCTCATCCTAAAATGTGTACATACCGTAACAATGGCCATTAAAATTCAGGATGGCTGTCAGATTTTTTCAACCCGGTCAGAGGACTACGACAGGGTTGTCCACTATCGCCTTATTTATTATACTATACCAACAATATCTAACTACTCTGCTGCACAATAGTATGAATAATATAGCACAAACCAGGCCAAGGTGCGCCAAATATCTCTCATCTAATGTATGCTGATGACATCATTTTATTTCGAGAGTGTACTGAATAAGCAACCATATAGCTAGCAAGGAATTTAGATGTGTTTGCGAGATACTCAGGACAGAGAATAAATTTTGACAAGTCGGCAAGCTTGGTTAGCCCTAACACATCACCACAGGCAGAGTCGTACTTAAGGTACACGTTGAATATACATAACACATGTATTGGAGGTAAATATTTGGGTATGGACATCCTCTAACCACAATGCAGAAGACGGACGCATCTAGAGATCATTAAAAGAATATCGATGAAGTATGTTTCATGGAAGACAAGATCCCTCTCCTTAGATGGTAGAATAACATTGGCCAAACATGTCATCCCAACTATGCCACTCTATTCGTTAGGAATTTTCCATATCCCAAAGGCAGTGCTTCAGAAGATAGACAGAATGACAGCAAATTTTATATGGAAAGGAGAACTGCACGGAGTGGGAGTACATTGGATATCATGAGATGAAAATGTGTGAACTGAAATAAAAAGGAGGATTAGGGCTCCGAAAGGCAGTACATATGAACCAAGCACTGTTGGCAAAGCATGCATGTAGCATTGTACAAGGAAAAGACTCACTTTTTGTAAAGCTTTTTACTCAAAAGTATTGTCGAAGATAGGACTTCATGGAAGCTACCCAGAAACCTCACAATAGCTGGGCATGGAAATCGATAATATGAGGGAAACAATTACTAATAGATCATATCCGATGGATCCCCATGACAAGGGATAAAATACCTATAGGGGACAGATGGATTCCAAACACTACACCTCAAGATCAACCGAATGTTTTGGGTCAGTCTACTTCTCTAAAGGTTAGCCATTTTTTAGAAGATCAAAGGCAGTGGAGATTACCACTTCTCAGGGTCATTACTCGCCTCGCACTGTCCAAAAAGTCACTAGAATATATGTTCCACTACAAGTAGGACTGTCAGACTATAGATACTAGGAGCATACTACAACTGGTGATTACTCAGTGAAGTCTGGATGTTACATAGCAGCCAAGTAGGTAAGTAGAAATATGGCAAGCAGCAGAACTGGTAAATGGATGACTATGTGGATACTAAAGCTACCCAAGAAAATCATAGTTCATACCCGGCGTTCTCTGCATAATGCCTTACCAACATCAGATAATTTGTATCGCCTCAATATTATATCTGATCCAACCTGCAAAAGGTTCACAAGCGGAGCACATGGAACTTTAGAACATGTGTTCTTACATCGTGAAGTGATACAAAGAGTGTGGAGATATTCACCTTTGGGCTTTGTTTCAATCAGGGTGTGCCAGTACCATTCGAGCAATGGTTCTGGAACTGGGCATCACAGGCTCCTAATCAACAAAGTTTCGAATTATCAATTCAATCCTATGGAATATATGGAAAGCAAGAAATAGGAAGGTTTTCGATAGCCAAGAATTGAATCAAAGAATTGTGTTAAATATTGCTTTAACTGACCTGGAAATTTATCGGAGGCATCGCAGAACTTGAGACATTGACGACATTGAGGATTAACCAATGATAGAAATTGGGAAATTTCAAGAACAAAAAACTATGAGAAAGGAATCGTGATCTTGAAATTCGATGTGGCATTCTGGGCGCACTCCGGTCATGGGTCGGCAACATGAACCATTCTCCGGAGAGGATAACAGACAAGAGTCTCCAATCGTTATCACTTTTCGACCGAATCACCAATTGTCGCTGAAGCGACGGTACTCCACCGGTACGGAGTGCAACATATTGTTGGTCAAAAGTGTTTCGGCAAGAACCATTCTAATATTTTGCTGGGTAAACTGTCGGTCAAACAAGTAACGGCTGGTTAAGCAGTAGTCAACCGTCGGTCAAACACTAGTCAACATTCGACTCAAGTCCTCTATTTGTCTACCTTCTTACTATATACATTAACGGTCGGTCAAACACTAGTCAACGTATTACACAAGTCTTCTGGTTGGCTAGTCAGCGCCTCCTGGCTTACTAACGTCGACGGAAGTATTCCGGTGGACTAACTTCGACTACACAAGTAACGATGTGTAAAATGCACTAGCTAGTGTACTGCACAAGTCTTCTGGCTTACGAACGTCGAAAGAAGTATTTCGGTGGACCAGTTTCGTACCACACAAGTAACGGTCTGTAAAATGCACTAGCCATCGTACTTCACAAGTCTTCTGGTGTACTACCTTCGTACTACATATATTTACAGTTACTCGTACACTAGTAAACGTACATAAGCTTCTTTACCAGTGCCAGACATATGTAAAAATCGAACAGTCAAACATACGTAGGAAAGTAATTGAACATGCATTCTATGTGAACCGGTCGAGTCACGGTAAACGTACTGTAGAAGTAAGGGTCGGTCAAACACTAGTCAACGTACATAATAACCTACAGTACTTGACTAAGTGTTAGACTTGAGTCGACCCTTAACTGGTTAGGCATTCTATGTGCACTGTTGGACTGACGGTGGACATACTATACAACTTACGGTTAATCAGACACTAGTCCGCAAAGATATATGTTATTTGACTTGCAGCAATTTATGGTCAACTCTTACTTTCTTCGCCATTGTTCCGCCTATATATATTGTTATACATATGCATACATACATTCATACACACACACACACACACATATATATGAATAGACACACACACACACACACATATATATATTAGTCACTAAGTACTCATTCCGTCCCACCATTATTGACATATTTACTTTTTCGAAGTCAAATTTTGAAAACTTTGACTCTAAATATGAGCTAATATATTTGTAATAAATATATCATGGGAGATATCGTTAGATTCGTCTTAACATCCATTTTCTGAATATTAATTTTTGATGTAAATTTTAATATGTAACTAGACTTATTGAGGGTCAAACATGATTGTTGAAGATTGGTGCTAAAGTAAATATGTCAATAATGGTGGGACAGACATAGTATCTATTTTTGAAAATATGGCTAAATATGACCAAATATATATTTTCATGTATATTTAAAATGTAAGTTACTGTGGACCAATTATTTGAGATGACCATGTACAACTATTTTCCTTCTGCAATGTAGATGAACATATGTACTGTACCTCCACATTTTTTGGTCAATCAAAATGGAATTTCCTTTCCAATAGAAGTCAATGGGCGGGAAGACTAGAACATTCCCTCTCATTTTTCGGCTGCTTCTCCTCCCACTTTTCTCTCAAATTTCACCCCTTCTCTTCCCACTTTTCCCAAATCCCACTCCTCCTAAATTTCACTCCCAATTTTCCCTCCTTCTTCACGACAGCAGCAAAGAAATGCTGGGTTATGTCGCCGAAATTTGTCCATTGAAGTTGAGCCCATGTTTTGGAAAACATTTCGCCCCAAATTTCACTCCTTCCTCTCTTTCCCATCCTTCTAGCATTTTCAGAATTGTCTCCCTCTACCACATACACGGGTTCATTTGTTGTGTAAAGTTTATCCCTTCCTAGCCTCCATCCCATTCCATATAATTTCTTCATCTACCTTTTGCCTTCTTCGTTTTGCCAAGCACAAAAAGGGCAAGTTGTGTAATTATTGTGTGGATGCCAATTGTATTTTTACCATAGTTGAGAGTATAGAATTTGTTACTTTTGTTTCCATCTACATTTTATACATTTGTACTCGTATGCAATTTTTACTTTTGTTGGAATACGATGTTGGAATATATGTATGTTGTTTGGTTTGGTTAGAGGAAAATAAGATTCATTTCTATTCTACTCGGGGGAGAATGGAATTCATTTCTTGGAATACGATATTTCAATTTGTGTGATGTTCAAGTTGGCTACAAGAGCTAACTCGAACATTGCTTGGTTTAGCTAGGTTAATATAGAAGTGGGATTTTGTTCTTCTGTAAGTGTTGTTCGATCCTGTTGAATGGCAACACTCCGTCCATTTTTTCTCTCCAAATTTTGTATTCTTCTCCCATGTCTTACATTTATCCAATCATATAAGTGTGTTTTTTGTTTGTGCCTTTTCATTCGCGGGAATTTTTTACATGTCCACCTTTTCTATTTTCACTTCTTTTACTCATGCAAGGGCCCAATTGCATTGAATGGCGAAGGCGAAGAAGAAATTGGTTGTAAAGAACATAGTTCATACTGATGAAGTTGACGAAAAATGTGTGCCACCAATTGAAGAATATGAAAATGAGGACGTCAGTAACGAGATTGTGGATGATGCATCTACCTCGGAAAAATTGGAGGATGAACAAGGAGTTAATTCAACCGAGGACAAGGGGGAGAATTTGGACAAGTTTGAGATAAAAGTGTATTGCAAGCGTAGAGGTATAACACGTGTAAGTTTGTCTTACTAGCAAAGCAAAAGGAACCCCTACAAATATTATTCGACAAAGACTTTGAACCCATGGTTATGCGCAGCTGATGGTCCAAATATTGTGGCTATGCTTTCCAACAACGAATCCACTTTGGGACATGTCATAATTGGAAAGCTGTCCCAGAACGCGTAAATAAAGATGCTTGGGAAGATATTCTTGTAAGTATATTCCATTTCTTTATCATCATTTGGTTTTCTCTAACAAATTAATAAATTCACACAATTTAAATTTGACTTCCCATAGATGAGCTGGGATATACAGACCAAAATGAGTTTCGATGAAATGAATGAGTTACAGAAGAAGTGGATAACTTATGCGGGGTAAAAAGTGGAGGAATTGGAAGGTGAATGTGGCTCGAAAGTACATCATCGACTCAAAACCGGGTATCCATCTATGGACAGCGTATCGATGGATGGATATAAAAGAGTGGGAGCTATTTGTCAAACATAGAATGACCCTCGAATTCAAGGTCAATATATAAGTCCCCATAATTTATGTTATTCAATCCATAAATATATATTTACTAATCATTGACCATATAGGCTAAAAGTGATGCAGCAAAAGTAACCGCCGCAAGTAAGGACTACGTCCATCATACGGGTAGTGGAGGTAATCACAAAATTGCAATTAAACTAGAGAAGAGGAAAAGAGGATAAAATTTATGAACTTATGAGTCAAGGTCGAAGTGTAGAAGAAGCAGAGGGGGAAGTTGAAAGCATGAATTTCAGACCGGACCGATCAGATGTGTTCTTGGAAGCAATTTAGGATAAGAAATTATCTACCTACACCAACAATTCTGTTAAAAGAGCAGCTCTAACTATTGTGAGCAAATTTAACAAATAAGCGATTCCCTAATTATATTCTTGTATCAAATGCATACTACTGACTCGCATTTGTTTTGATGAATAGAAAAAAATTGGACAAGAAACAGAAGGGAGAGTTGGTGATAGTAGGAAAAGATGATATCCTCATTCAGGCAACGGGAAAAAAGGTTCATGGGGGTTGTTGGAGAGGTTGCCCTACAATGGTAAAGATGAAGGATGCACTCCCACACATTGATGTCAGCCGTTACGCATCTAGTCACTGTGGGAGCACAAACACAATAACATTTGAAGAAGCATCAAACGAGAAACATGTGTCTATGGAGGTGGTCGACCTCAATGAAGGGTTGGTTTCCTTCTTCGAGGCGCAAACACAGTGGCTGACAGGACAATTGGGTAAAACCTATCCCCCACACTTGGGAGCCCGCAATTTCCTTGCTAAATCGTCCAACCCAACAAATAAAGACAGCCGGGTATTCATTCCTTCGGCATCCGGATCAAGTGACCCAGAGAAGAACCTTTATGATGACAAGGAATTCTATAAAATGACCCTTGTCACATATTACGTTACGAAGAATGAGATAGTAAAAATTCAGCATGATAAGATGTAACTTATTAATAAATACATTTCACAAACACACCCGTTCGTTTGCCCCAAGTATGCGATGGTAAAAAAATTAGGTCAATGGTGGTGTGCTAATCATTGTCGATTGGTTATTTGGAAAAGGGAAACAACTATATTACTTGTTCATCTAGGAACGTGGTTTATGATATAGATTTACGATGTTGATGGTTGATTTTCTATGGGCGTTCATTTTGGATTCCGAATTCATGTCAATGTTGTCGGTTGTGTGCATATATTTAGTGTTACTTGGGTGCATTTATTTAGATGTTGTTAGTTGTGGCAATGTATATGTTGTTAGTTCTGCTAATTTGTCTACTGAAGTAATAGAGCGGCTGCGCGCAGCTGCGGTCAGCGACCATTTCTAGTTTCGGTTCACCCAGATGGACGTCACAGGGCACCTGCGCTTAGCTGCTCTCAGGGGAAATAATTTTGGTTCAGGTTTAGTTTACCCCATTAAAAAACTAATAGAATAGCTGCGGTCAGCGTCACTTCTATTTTCGACTTTCCCATGAGGACATGATGGAGCGGCTGCGCACAGCTGCTCTCTCAGGTAGCAACACTATCAATAGGTTTTTCATCCCAGCTAGGAACTAGTAGAGCAGCTGTGCAACAGAGATGATATCATTTATTTTATTACTTACCCATTGACTGCACCTGCTCTCTTGGCAAAATATTTTTGTCCCTTCTTCCAAAATTCAATTTGGTGCTTCTTTACTTGCATTTTAATTATCCCATTGATGTTTATGACTATTTCTGCCAACGGAAATAAATTGATGTTCAAACCTTGTATCAATTATTACTCTTATGAACCAGACATGCTGTTCAATGTGATTGCATTGTTAAAATTATTTTCTTCTCATTTTTTCATAATTCCTTCTTCTGACATTTTCCCACATGTTTGTTGTTTTCGTGCTCAGATAGGAAAAAAGTGTTGCCTATATGTTCTAAACTATAGTGGACAAAGGGATACTGCTGTATTTGGTATCTTGCTACCTAAGGATAAGGAAACAGACTTGCCTATCAGGTGGGAGCGAGTTAAGCTTTGTGGACCTGTGATTATCCCGACGACACCGTTGCCTATTGAACATGTACAAGATGACTTTATATATGAGGCAATTGGATATAAGATTCTATGGCCAGGAAAACTAATCGACGACTTTAACCAACAAGATGATCATGAGGTATGGTAATTGTATGTTTAAGATCGAAGGGTAGATATCTTTTCACAAATTAAACTAACTTAATTTATCTTTTAAATGATTACCTGGGAGAACGAGAAGCTATCGCTTTGCAACTTGCTGGTCGTTGAAGATGGAAGCCATGAAAAAAAGCTTACGCCAAAAACTATCGAGGAGGAAGAAGAGGTTAGACAAATAATTACATTACCATAACCGCATTAGCAAATACTGATAACCACTCTCTCTCCCTATAGGAGGTGGTCGGTGATGAGGAAATGCCTAACAAACTGTTCACAACCTATACTCGATCGGTGAAAGGGCAGGTTGAACATTTCCCCTCCCCCAACAAACACACACACCCTCACACTTCCATTTCTACTGGCGACTATTGTTTTCAATAATTAACAAACAATTTACTCATCAGTGTGTAGCAAAAAAATTATTGCATCGACGGAGATCGGTGAATCAACTCCACCCAACTCGATTTATGACCATCAACTTTTCGTAAGGAATCATTTAACCCTTTGCAAATTCCACCGATTGTTGAACTATATTCTCATGAAACTCAACTAACTTTATCTTATTGTCAAATATAATTACAGTAGCATGTATCTTGCAAGGGGTTACAGAAGACCAGGAATGAAATGCTGTTGTGCAACAGATATGTGAATTTATAAGTTCAGCCACCCAAGTATTTGGACTTAACAAAATCTTCCGCATCCCTTTCATTTCGGCTGTGTTTGGATCCAATTACATCTCCACGAACATTTTTATTGACAAACTGAAGTTGTTCATAACCAGCCTGAACAACAAACACGAAATGGAGTGGATTAGTGGATCACAACTTGATCTATGGGCATCGTAAAAATGCATGCTCACATTATTATATATGGTGCATAACAATTGTTCATTTCTAATTTTTTTACAGACACCTATGCGATGGGATGATTGATTGATGTCACGTCCAATTTGTTACGGTTGCTTCAAATTCCCTTGTTCAGAATGCCCATCAAAGGCTTGAATACACTGCGAAAGAGGTTTCAACTACCATGCGCCGCACACGAGCAAGGATGTATATATTCCTGTACAATCGAGAGTAAATTCAATGCATGTACAAGATTAACTAAATTGAGGTATTATTAGTTTCGGGGTTGTTCAACCTCTGCAAGTAGCTGCACCCTGCTGTGCCCGTATCTTTGATTTTTTGGCAAAGTTATGCTTTAATAATCACATTAGCTACTTTCTTGTTTTATTTTGTAGTAGCCATTGGGTTTTTATCGTCTTTGTGCAGAAAATGAGCGAGTATATTGCATCCACTCGATGACTGGGGGAATTGGCAAACGTAACAAGCCATGCCTTCAATTGATTCATTCGTAAGTTGATAATTTTTTCCCAATTTCAGCAAAATTACACCTGATTAAACTATTAGGATATATATATATATATATATGTTTTCGTATTTACATATTGTCAAAAAATATTTTCCATTACTTCTAGAATTGCAAAAAAATATCGATTGTACGTCAATTCAGATCAGAGTAAAACCTACCCTCCAGACTACACATGGATTGTGATAAACATCAATGTACGTATTATCTCATACAATTGTAATTCCTATGTCAATTTTATGTTCGTAACCATTTAAACTAATCCTTTTCCGTATCAGCACAAGATACATCGTAGCACTTGGGAATGTGGATACCATTGCATGTATTATATGAAAAAATAGTTAAAGAAGTGCATGTGATTGACATAATTCCGGTATGTTTTCTTACGTAGTTTTCTCCTATGTGTAATGTCCGTCACATGTGGCATATAAAATTCAATTTAATACATGTTACAGAAATTTCTTGAAGATTGCAAACCTTTGGGGAAAGAGAAATTATGCAGCATTGCTCTTTGTTGGGCTCGTATTTTCGCAAAAAATTTTCTCCATTGCATGACTCAATTGCTTGTGAAACAGGGAATTGAATCCATTATTGGATAGGATCATGTTTATATGTATTCCATCACTTAGTATCTCTCTTTATGAAAGGTAAATGTCCCCAACATTCGATACACATCATCTCCATGAAACAATATGTT
>JAULKM010059334.1:0-12397 GCA_032355605.1 Rubia tinctorum | reverse complement strand
GAATTTCCGAATCCTATCTTATTTGAACCTATTTAGGTCTACCTTTGTTTGACCGAGCAAGGAGATCATCTGCTCTCTTTTTTTAAATTATTTTTTTACCAAACACTAAAAGTGTGTTTAACTTATAATTGAAGTCTTAAATAAGTTTATTTTTTAAATGTTTACCAAACACTTAAAATGTGCTTAGTTTGTAAAGAAAGTATTAAATAAGTATTTTTTAACTGTTTATCAAACACTGAAAATGTACTTAGCTTATAAGCAAAAGACCTAGGTCATGTAATCTGGAAATGATCTGATTTGAACTGAACTAAACTGAAAAAATATAAATATACTGAATTGAAATAAATATAAATATACTGAACTGAAATAAATATAAATGTACTGAATTTAATTGAAATAAGTTTAAATATATTGAACTGAAAAACTAAAATTTAATTCTAAAAAATATTTATTAACCAAAATAAAGTTTATATACCCCTATGTCCCCCTATTTGTGTCTTACCTGACTTATTTGGTGTCACTTTATTAATGTTTCACTTTCATTTTTGGTAAAAAAATTGAATGTGAAAAAAAAATTGAAATATATTTTTTGTTCACAAACCATTTTTATATTATTTCAATGAATTTAAAAAATGATATTTTTTGGTGGTAAGACAGTTATAGAGGAACAGAGGGAGTACCATATTTTTAATTTTTTAATTTCTTGTTATACATGATTAAAACACCAAAAATCTAAATCATTTTAAAATAGTGTAAAAAGACAAACATTAATCAAAAGAACTAATATAAATTGAACTGCATTGAGCTCAACAGATTTGAACTGAACTGAACTGCATTAATCTCCAGCAAAATAATACAATAAAAAATTATATTAAAATTTAGAGGACACCTACATATTAATTTTTTTTATTAAGGAGTCTAAAATTAAAAAAAAACAACATAAAATATCAAAAATCAGAATGCATCCTCTATGTTAATTTTAAACAGTTTGAAATTTTTGTAAAAAAATACAAACTTTAAAATAAATAATAAGAGGACTACATTCATTTTTTCCTCCTTAGTTTAAAAAAATAGGAAAATTAATAACAAATAAATTATTTAGAAAAAAGGGGCCGCTGATGTGTCCATTTTATACGGTTATTTTGGGGACTTTTTGGATTCACTTTTGTATACTTTTGTACTCTAGATGTGGCATTTTGCCTTAAATTCTCTAAGATGAGTTAAGAGCGACTTTACGCTTTTATTACTCTTCTAGGGGATTTTGTGTGACAAGACAAATATTGGAAGACTTTGAAAACTATCTTTGAAAATTTGAAGACCATGAAGACTACATTTTGAAGACAATAAAGATCTTGAAGACTCGAAAAAGAGAAGATGAGACAGCTACAATTAGACCAAGAAAGAAGACAACATTTGAGGGCAGAGAACTCTGACCGTCGCGAGTCCCGACGGTCCTCGGCCCGACGGTCCTCGGCCCGACGGTCCTCGGCCCAGATATACTTTTTGGACCTTTTGTACTATAAATACTCTCTAGTTTTCTCCTTTTTCTATCTCATTTTCCCCCGATTCTACAGCACTAAAACCCTAGTTTTTCATTTTTTCCATCTTTGTTTTATCTTGAATTCATGTTTGATGTGCTATTGTTGTTTAGTATGAACTCTAGTGGCTAAAATTAACTTTGGGAGCAATTGATTAAGTCTTTCAAGCTCATGTCTTGAGATCTATTTGTAAGCTATTTAATGCTTTGCTATTTTGTATTTATTGTGATTGAATTTGGTTGTTAAATTCCTTAATGGTATTGGAAGTTTGAGTACATGAATTGCTTGTATGATTATGTGTTAAAGTTTGGAGAAAGTAGCTAATTCTCCTTTCTTTTGATATGAAATCTAAAAGCATGAATTAGAGCTTCTAATATGTTTGATGATTCGATGAATACTAGATAAATGTGATAATGTCGAATTATTTGTCATGTTTGTTTTTTTGTAGCAAACGAGAGAGGTTTATGAACGTTGAACGTTCTTGACTAATCTTGTGTAAATGCATGAATTGGTTCAATGATTAGACACGGTGTATTGTTTATAAGTGTTACCAAACTTGTTGATTCTTTGTACTTAATGTCATTAATGAGATACTTTTAGGCGTTGAACGACTAAAGAGGTCATTAGTGAGGTTTAGCGAGAGATGTCGAATTCACTCTTGTAAACTACTATCAAAGATTGGTGGAAGATTTATATTCACAACAAGTAGTTAAAGTATTGAATATGTTATATGTTCAATGATAGATAAAAAGCTTGGACCGTGTCTGTGGCTATGCTATCCTGTGAATTTAAACAAGCTAACACCAAAAATGAAGGTAGCAAATTTGCTAGTCTCCTCATTGTTGGTTCACGAGCGGAGGCACATGGGGGCCACAGGGGACTCCAGCCCCTGCTGAGCCGCAAAATACAGAAAATATAGAGGGTAAAATTTTGAATTTTTTTTATCAGCCCCTATGATATAGGAAAATATTAAAAAAATATTTTTCAACACCGCCACATTTTCATCCTGCCTCCGCCCCTGTGTTGGTTGGTTTTCAAGTTTCAACCCCTTCTGGATAGCTAAACTCTAGGAAGGTTGCTTGAAGGTCCAAGTCAAATCGATATAATAAGTATTTCCTGTAGATATAATAATATAAAAAGAGCCGACTCATTGTTGACAAGAAAACCCGAATTTTCAAAGGTAGACTGCAGAAAGAGAGGGAAACGTCTAATTATATAATGTAAACATGGATTCTGTTTAAATTGTAATGGAATTGGTAAAGCATACCACAAGCTAGTTCACACTTCACTGTTGTGGGGTGAAGGAGAGGAGTCAATGCGACCTGCAACTTGTTTCAGTTAGACAATCCGATAATTATTTTTTGATGATTATATAAAATATTGAACCAAATGTGACATAAGACACACCAGAAAAGGATTCCATTTTCAAATGATGCGTTTTGGTTAACTGGATCATCGGTCGTTGGCAGTTAAAAGGCGCCGGGGAGGGCTTTTCATTGATTCACCGCTACTGAGATTCTCCTTTTCTTCCTGGGAGGAGAAAAATTATGCAGCGTCGGAAGAAATGGGTTCTTCATTATCAGCGCAATTTCAGTTGAGATTTTGCGAATTAGAATCATGAAAGCATCAAAATTGCGTAGTCCACCAAACTCGTGCCAAATCAATGGTATGGTCATCCAAGATGGCGTTCATGTGTACGCATTATAATGTTAGATTGTTATCTCGTACGATCACTCAAATAATAATTAACATGAATCACGGCATGAACATGAATACGCCTCGTGGTTTAAGTCAGTTTCTAAAACTGGGATAGGTGTAATATGTAGGGATGCTAGAGGTGATTTCATCGCTGCAAAAATGGTCTACTGTGAGGCCGAGTCAGCTTTACAAGCTGAGATGTTAGCTATTAGATTTGGAATTTAGTATGGTAGAATGTTAGGACTTCTCTTGCTACAGGTTGAGTCGGGCTGCATAAACGCCATCACCTGTATTAGGGATCCAGATCAAGCCCCTTGGAAACTCTATGATCTGGCTGCTGAAATGAAAGACTTTGCCCAAGGAATTACTCTCAAGTACACCAACAAACAGGCAAATCAACCTGCAGATGGTTTGGCAAAGTTAAGTTCTCAATCCAAAAATCTAAAAATTTTGTTCTCTTTTCATTCACTTCCGGACCACATTAGGGGGTTATTGATTCTTGACAAAATGAAAGTTCCAACAATTATGTTAGATTGATGTATATATCTCGGAACCTACTTTGTCTTCATGTTTCTTTTGCAGGAAAGAGTTTCAGTAAGCTCTAATAACTACCAAGGTGGCTCTCATAGACAAAGGATGACACCAACCTTCAAAGAGTTTTGGAGTTGCATAAAGGCTCTAGCAGCCCTTACCCACATCACACCAAATTTTGCTCCACCAATTATCAATATTTTTCGAAAAAAAGTAGAAGATATCAGGTCAATGTTTGCAATTAACACAAGGGGTGGAGACTGCAAACTTTAGAAACACATTTTTCTATTCTCCAAATGTATCCAGTTTAGTATTAGACTAAGTTTTTATAAGGCATATGTTTTTTTGCTCCATCTGCTCCTAGAACAAACAAATGCATACTTATGTAATTGTTAAGGGTTAGGGTCCCAAATAAATAAATAACCCTCCACCAATGGTGGTTTTAAAAAAATTAATGTCTTATGTATTGACTCTATGAGAAATAGTAAAGTATCTAAAGGATATATTTTGAAATCCTTCTTCTATAATTTTTTTAGATTCTAAAAGGTTACTTTATTTTGGTTGTACTAAAAACTTTGCATTAGTTCAATCTAATGAGTTTAATCAATTGAATAGTCATTATTTCAATTTATTATAATAAATAAATAGTTACAAGATATTTAATTATCTTTTTAAAAGAAGCAATAAAATTAGTCATTTAAAATTTTCTTCATGTAAATATAAAAGTTAAATTTAAATTACAAAAGAAATGATTATTGTGTACTAAATGTTAAAGTCTCTAAAATGGAGAGTGTGTTGGAGTTGGAGCAAAAAAGTATAGAGAATATGCGTTTTGAATATTCATTTTGGGAAAAAAAATTGGAGAACCTTTTGGACTTGCTCTAAGAACATAATAGTTTAACTATCAATACTTGATTAGATTCAAAGAGTAATGATAAAAGGAGTGAAAAATTTATATTGAAATTAGTGACAATAATGAAAAGATAAATGTATCCTTAATTAATTGCACCTTTTAAGTAAGGTGATTAGTGATTTAGTCTTTTAATAGCATCCATATCATTCACTATGAGTTTCACTCTCTCTATCATCACTCTTAAATTAATACCCATTTATTTCTCTAAGTTTAGCAATATAGATTTAACCGTTTAACTGATAGATTTATATGCAGTATGTAACAGCATCCACAATGGTAACTCTTTAAACCTACTTTTTTAAATAGGGAACACTCCTTATTTAAGGAGTACCATTGTGGATTTTTAAAGATCACTCCTTCATAAGGAGCTGCTCCTTAGTTAGGGAGTTGGTACCTCTTTCTTTGTGAAAATACCAATCAATAAATGAATGTCATTTAACATGACTTGTTTTATATTTTTAATTAATTATAATTTATAATTTAAAATAAGTGCCTAAGAAGTGCTCCTTAGATCCACTACCATTGTTGATAGTTTATTTTTATCTAGTTTTTATCAAACTTTATGATGTGGCACTTAAGAATTGCTCGTTAAGTCCACTACCATTGTGGATGCTCAAAGACCTGATTGAAAAGTGTGAAAATGATATAAATCGCCAGGAAAAGAATACTCCCTCCGTCCCACTATTAATTGTTTAATTGCTTTTTATGAGTCAAACTTTGTAAACTTTGACTGTAAATATAAAATTAATCTTTATATAATAAAAATATCATGTGAGATATTGTTAGATTTATCTTAACATCTATTTTAAATATTATTTTTTATGCTTAATAATAAAAGGCAATTAGAGATATTTATAGTAAAACATACTCATTGAACACCGTGAAAATTAATAAGCAATTTATAGTGGGACAGAGGAAGTATTAATGTTTATTACAGGGAGGAAAATTATATCATGTCCCTGACATGTTACCTTGTACTCCCTCTCTGTACCAACTCTATTTGCAATTTTAATTTTTTAATACTATTTTCAATTAAATTTTGACCGTACATTTGAATAGATATATGAACAATAATATTAGCGTATATGATATTGTTCAATTTATCGAAAAAATAGTTTCTAAATATCAAATTTTTATTTACTGTTATTATACGTAGCTAAACATATTAACGGTCAAACATGTCTTTTTGAACACCGTAATAATGATTGTAGTGCAAATAGAGGTAGGGCAGAGAAGTACATTGCATCCCCAAGTTGTACGGTAACGATGATGGAATTTAAACCACCAGATTAACTTTTCAACTTTCTCTCTACTTTCTCCCCCACTGAATAATAAAAATAACTTAAAATAAATAAATAATAATAACTAGAGAAAAGTGTATATATAACCCTATATTTTGGTCAAAAGTGTATAAATGACCTTGTAAAATTTGAAAGTGCAAATGTAACCCTATGTTTCGGTCAAGGGTCAATCTAACCCTGAAAACCAAATTGTGGTTGAAATTCTTTAGAATGGCCATTATACCCATTTAAAAAAAGAAATTTTGAAAAATATAAAAAGACAATATTACCCTTCCTAAAAAGTGTTCAAACCCTTCTTCCGGTCAACGTCGCCAGTCAACTCCGTGGTCAACCCCGGTTAATGATGGTCAACGCAGTGGTCAACTCCGATCGCTGTCTTCAGACCGCTGCAAACTGATGGTGAGCGGGTTAGATCAGTACTTTTATTAATAAAATATGATTAGATCAGCAGTTAGTAAAACATACAGGGTTAAATTAACACTTATGTAATATAGGGTAAGATCAACACTATCATAAAAAAAAACTTTTTGAGGAGAGCCCACTCCTTATAAATATGATTTCATTACAACTTCATAATCTAATATATTATAAATATACTTATAATTTGTAACCCTTTGTTCCAAAAGTAAAAAACTTTGATTAATACTTTTGAAAGAAATTCATGATTTTATGCAAATAATTTCCTTATGAAATTTGATAAATTTGTAATTAGAATCGACACATATTGCTACTCGAATACTGCTAAGGACAAAATCAACTTTTCATTATGGAGATCAAATTTATACTTCTCCCGTCCCAGATAAATTGGCATATTTTGACTTTTGGAAGTCAAATTCGATCTTAAATTATATTGTTACATATGCAAGATTATTATCATATCAAATTTTGTTGGATTCATCATCACATGTATTTTAAATTATTATTATTTTAGATT
This sequence comes from Rubia tinctorum, assembly GCA_032355605.1. Classification (NCBI taxonomy): domain Eukaryota; kingdom Viridiplantae; phylum Streptophyta; class Magnoliopsida; order Gentianales; family Rubiaceae; genus Rubia; species Rubia tinctorum. The sequence goes on along the minus strand of JAULKM010059334.1, from coordinate 5,482 downwards.
TTTTTACATACATGAATAAAGATATTAAAGTAGTTAAAAATTAATTCAGTTGACTTCCAAAAGTCAAAAGGTGCCAACTTATCTAGGATAGAGGGAGTATTAAAAATTAATTAGAAATTAACATATAAATTTGAAATATATTTATCATATAGTATTAGATTATGAAGTTGTACTTTACCAATGATTGATGAAATCTACTTTATTTTTAATTTTTTTTATAAAATTGTAATGAATGCATATTTATAAGAAGTGGACTCTCCTCAAAAAGATTTTTTTTATGATAGTGTTGATCTGACCATATCTTTTTTAGAGAAGTACTAAATTAACTATGTATTTGTTACTAAAGTGTTGATCTAATCCTGTCTTATTAATAAAAATACTGATCTAACCCGGCCACCATCAACCGCCGACAGTCCTCCATAGACCATCATTGACCGGCATTGACCAGCATTGGTTGGCGGGAAAGTTTAGGGGTATAACAGTCAATTTTTAGTTTTAAATCTAGGAGTATTTTTGTCTTTTTAGATCAGGTCAAATCATGAATTCCTTTAGTCAATGCCGTAATAGTGCAATTTGGGTATATCTGCCCATTTCTCCTAAACATAGGGTTAGATTTGCACATTCACATTTTACAGGGTTATTTCTATACTTTTTAAATTTAATAGAGTTATTTTTGCATTTCCCCTAATAACTACTTAAAATATTCGTTTTTTCTCACAATCCTAATATCTTTGATTTAGACCAGAGCAATTCAATAGAACCATACTTTTTGGGTTTTGCGATTGTCATTGACGGTTGAATTGTTATATTTTCTTTGGAATTTTTACACTTTTAACTCTAATTTTAAACTTAAAGTATCAATATAACTCTGTAAAATGATAAAGTGTCAAAATAACCCTAACTTTATGACAAAATGTGCAGTTATAACTTTTTATTAATATTTCAATGCTGACTCATCAATTTGAGTGTTGACCGGATCTGAAATGACAAAAATACCATGTCCACTTAAGCTGAATTCCAATTTTAATCCTTTTAATCTAAGGGTAAAATTGTTATTTTTTAAAATTCCGGACAAATCTCTAGTTGACAATTAAAGTCAACGGCGTCGAGGGTTAGATTGGCACATAAATCATAAAGTTATAGTTATTTTGACACATTATCATTTTACAAGGTTATATTGACACTTTCAATTTAAACTTAGAGTCATTTTATAACTTTGACTTATTTTCTTCTATATGAGTGTGGCTTTAATTTTTTACTGGGCCGCGCCCAGCTATCATTTTAAGTCAGGTTTTTATCTTTGGCTTTGCAAGTAAAATGGGGTTCGGAACAATGGTGAATTAAGTTGTTTGCCTTGGGGAAAATAGAAAGCTATGGGCAGTTGCTAAATAGGTAGCAGGGGCTGGGGATAACAAACAAAGGGCAGAGAACAACTTAGGTAGAACAAACATTTTGGGAGAAAAATCATTGTGAGAAAGGGGAAACATTGATTGTTTGTAATCTCAGATTGATTATTAGTGTCATTCTCCAAACAGGACGTAGGCGAATTTGTCTGAACTTGGGTAAAAATCCAATTTCTTCTTTATTTCTTATCGATTATCTCGTTGCTAGTATATTTTGTAGTCGTAAGTATTCAACCCTAGGATTTCTTCAACAAATTGGCATCAGAGCAAGGTTGGACTGAAAATTTGAGTTGGTTTTGTGTTTTTTTGGGTGCACACCAAGTTTTCGACAAATTGCCTTTTTAAAACTTTGGGTTGTTTTGTGATGGTGTCGACCTCGAAAGTAGATATTGAGAAGTTCGATGACTCAAATGACTTCGGGTTGTAGAAAGTGAATATGCTAGCTCACCGCATGAACATGGGTCTCGGGAAGGCTCTAAACGGGTTCGATAAGCTTCCGGCAACATGAGATGAGGAGAAGAAAGAAAATGTGTTAATAAGAGCTTTCAACACCTTAGTTCTTAGTCTCGGTGACAATGTGTTGCGGGAGGTGATACGGTGCACGTCGGCGGCTGAGATATGATTGAAGTTAGAGTCATTTTACATGATGAAGATATTGTCTAGCCGGTTGTTTCTCAAGGACAATTTTTCACATTCAAGATGCAAAAGGAAATGATTTTATGGAGCATCTCGACGAGTTGAACAAGTTGATTGTTGATTTGGAGAACATTGATGTGAAGTATAACGATGAAGATCAAGCATTGATTTTGCTTTATTCATTTCCAATGTCGTACGAGCACATGGTTGACATCCTTCAACATGGTAGAGAGGAGATTACTCTCGAAGAAGTTGTTGGGGCATTGAAGTCAAAGGAACACAAACGTCAGATAGAAATGGAAGGTACTAGAGGATATAGTTTGGTCATGACTCAAGGTAGATCCGACAAAAGAGACCCTAAGGACAAGAAGAAGTCACGGTTAAAATCAACATTTTTCCTCTTCTCTCAAACAATTGACAAGAATGAGAAACAAAAATAAGTCAAAATAGAGTTTAAATGGGTTAAATATGATTTTACCCGACGTCGGCAGAGTTTCTGTTGCGGTATCGTGTCATCTGGTATCGAGTGAACCTTCAACCGACATTGGTTGAGAGCAACTTTTAACTTCGATTATTAGCACAACCGAATTCAATGAGGTGATTTTTATAGTAGTGTATAGACTTGAAGAGTTGCATAAGCATATCTCTTTGTGCTATATGTAGGTGTGAGTTTGCAGAACACTGCTATATTGACATAAATATTTGATTATAATAATGTTATATTGTTTTTTATAACAATAATGCTATACTATGTTTACTTATAATGATGTTATACCATGTGTAATTATGATGTGATTTTGTATTTAAAATTAGTTTGAGTATTAAGAAAATTATTATTATATTTTATCTGCACTCTTGTCGTACCCGTATCAATGATTTTTCAATTTTACTGTTTTCTGTTCCCGTATCTGTACCTGTTTAGGTACCCATTTTTGAGCCTACAACACTTGATAACAACAAATAAAGCAAGCGAGTTGCAGTATATGATTCAAGAAGTAATGGGATAACATGCACGTCTATTGTAATATTGGATTTTTTTTATTGGGTTGGAGTGTCTGATAGGTTGTCATTATTAGTACGAACATGATTGTTGGTTTTGTATGCATCGTCACCATGTGGAGTCTGACACTGGGGAGGCCAAAATTCGCGAATCGACGACATCATTGGACCATTCAACTGGTTACTTCGTCTCGTGGACGAACATAACGTCACTACATGTAACTGTTGGTGATTGAAATTATGGATCGTCAGAAAATGTCACGATTAGTGGCGAACAAAAACGGAGCAATAGAGAGGTGATATGGTGGATTTATAATTTTCTAGAGTCAAAGAATTTTGAGACGAACTTTGAATAAAAAATGAAGGAGTGTTAGCTTTTGGGTTTCTTTTCTTTTTCTATGGAAGCGGGGTCAATAGGTTAGGATTTATTTATAGGACTTTTAGTTTTGGGCCCCCTGAGACAAAATAAATTACCCAATTTGGGATTAAAAAGGTAAGGGTTGGATCTAGGAGGGGAATTTATTTTAACCCAACAAATTTGTGCTTATTTAAAATCTTTTAATGAATAAATTTTCAGATATCACAAGGACAAAATGGAAAGCTAAAAATTGATCTCTTCTCTTAGAAAATGATCAAAAAGAAATCCCATTATAGAAAATATGTCAAATTTAGAGCATCTAACACTGACACACTACCACATGTCCACATCCCATCTAATCCCACTTTTTAAAAAAATAAAATTAATACACTTATTCTCTCACATCAATTCATCCCACCAAATATTTCTACTCTACTGCCATAATACTCAGCACATTTCACTACTCCACTTTCTTGTGGTCTCCACGTTATTTTCTATTTCTTTTGCACAATTTTTATTATATACTTCCTCCGTCCCACTAATAAGTTTTGATTTACTTTTTGCACAAAGTTTAAGATAAGTCTTTGTGACATCTTTTAAATGGGTGATAACAGTGACCCACATAAATCAAATGAAAGGAAGAGTTATGACCACATATTTATGGCTAAATGTAGAAAGTTTAGAAATATGAAATTATTAGTGAGACGGGCAAAAAAGGAAAGTAGGAAGTTATTAGTGGGATGGAGGGAGTACATTTCATATTTATAATATTACATGATAATATATATTAATTATAAATTAGTGAAAAAACAGTTACATAAAATATAGAAAAAATATATGAAAGGAAAAAAAATGAAAGGTAATCAGTGACATGTGACAACATGTGATAAGTAGAACATAGAGTGGCAGCCATCTCTCTGATATCCTTTAAGTGGTATGTTCCTGAAAAAGCAAAAGAAAAAGGAGTAGATGTTGTCCTAATGATCATGAATGCGGATGTTTGGCAATTGCATTTGATCTAGGAGAATGAGTCCCCTGTTTTCCCAGTCCAGTTCCTCAAAACTGAATAGTTTTCCATCCATTTTTGAATTCAAGCAAAATTTGGAAAGCCTGTCAGCAGGAGTGTTTGCATTTCTGTAACAAAAACCTAACTCAACTTGATTTAGCTTTGATCTGATTGAGAACACTAATTCATATAATTCCTAAGGAGCCAGATTATGATTCAGTATATATTCCTTAGCATTACTACAATCAGTTTCAATTTGAAAAAGTTGGAGCTGGAGTTCTAAACCAAACTCTAGCTCTTTTTCAATTGCCTTAATTTCATAATGAACGCTTGAATAAGCACTGGTGTAAAAACCCTTTGCAGCTACAAATCTTCCAACAGTATCCCTAACTATTAAGCCTAACCCACATTATTTTTTGTTTTCTGACCATGCAGCATCAATGTTGATTTTGTACCCATCATATGGTCTTTGTCAGATATGTGTAGAGATGATTGGCTTAGGTGGAGGTCTAAGATTAGGTGTGTAACCTAAATTATACTAGTCACTTAAATGAACTGTGTAGTGTTCTCTAACTCTGTAGGATATAAATATGTCTTGCTTTTATGTTTCTCATAATTGCCACACAGTTAGGCTTCTGATTATAAAAAATGAACCTATATTTTGCTTTCCAAACAGCCTAGCAGATGAAAGATGGGGTGATGTGCACTAGCTGTGTGTGTAGTAAGGTAAAGCCCTTGAAAGACCAGTATGTAGATAATCTATCCCATATATTATCAAAATTTTGACCAGGCAAACCCAGAGAAGAATGCATTAGATTTCAAATTTTATTTACAAAACTACATTCATTGAGAACATGGTTAATAGAATCAGCTTTGTTTCCACACATAACACAATTTGATACAATATGAATCTTCATTAAAGAGAGAATATCATCAAATGGTAGGACAACATTAACCAGTCTCCACATGAATATTGCTGTTTTTATGTGGAAGTCTATGATGCCATACCTTTTTAAGGGATCTCCTTTGTGTTTTCTTTTTTCTGACCAATTCAAATGCTGATTTGAAGGTGAAAACTCC
>JAULKM010059323.1:0-12397 GCA_032355605.1 Rubia tinctorum | reverse complement strand
TCCTCTATCAATACTCTAACATCAGACCTTTCAAACTTCCTCCATCCATGCTGAATATTTCTCATCTCTCCTTTGCTCATGACACAGCAATCTTCATGCAATATTCGAAAAGGGGACTTCAAACTCTCATTGACTTCCTAAAATCTTATGAATTAGCAACATGCCAAAAGATTAATTTTGAAAAATCATCCTTTTATCTATCCAAACATACTTCAGCTCACATAACATCCCTTATCAAACATGAGACTAAAATGAAGATGGGATCACTACCTTTCAAATATCTAGGCTGCCCAGTCTTCACAGGAAGGACTAAGAATTCATACTTTCATTCACTCCTGGATAACATTACTGCAAAACTCCAAGCCTGGCAAAACAAAACTCTCACTGCAGCAGGAAGATTAATCCTCATAAATCATGTTTTATCCTTAATCCTTCTGCATTTAATAACTGTCATCAAGCCTACTAAAACTATCATTGAAAACATCCATAAAATGATGGCCAAATTCCTTTGGAATCCTGCTACTGCTGATAATAAAAGAAGAAGAATATGGAAAGCTTATCAAAAACTCTGCTACCCACTGGAAGAAAATGGAGTTGGTCTAAAAAATCTTCACACAATGACTACATGTTTTTCACTGAAATTATGGTGGAAGCTTCAACAGAATAAATCTCTCCGGGCTAAATTCATGTGGTCTTGCCCTGAACATCATGAAAAATCTAAAACATGGAAGAGAATAATTGAGGTTAATGACATAGCTAATCAACATACAGTCATACAAATAGGAAAGGGTGGAGACTCTTTCTGGAATTCGAATTGGACCGGGAAAGGTTTTCTTACAGACTATTTAAACAACATTCCCTCATCACCTTTTCCTGATATAATAGTGGCAGACTTTTTACTACACAAATCTGATTACATTCCCAATCTGCAAAACCTGTTGCCACCAGAAATCATCTAAACTTTGGCACAACAAACTCACCTCTGGCCAGAACATGAAGATATAATGATTTGGAAGCCATCAACAAATGGAAAATTCTCTACTAAATCAGCATATGAAACTCTAAGATTTAAGAAACAGAAAATTGGCTCATTCAAACATCTTTGGTCTTCATACTTGCCTAGGAAAATCAGTTTCTTTAACTGGAGGCTTCTTAACAGACTTCTATCACTTCCGGACATCTTGGAAGACTTTAATTTTAATATGCCATCTAAATGATTCTACTGTAAAAATGAATCAGATTCTTTACACCATAGCTTCAGTAGTTGTCAAGAAATCAAGAGAATGTGGCAAGCCATTGATCAAATCTTCTCAATTAACTCCCCGAATTTTATCTACTTATGGGACCGATTCTATTTCTATTGGAAACTAAGTATTTCCAGTCAGGTAGCCAACAAATTTATTAAGATAATACCTTGCATCATTACCTGGTCCATCTGGTGTGCTAGAAATAAAATCCTCTTTGATAATCAAACACCAAACATACGATTAATCATCGAAAACATCCTCTACCTTCTAAATGATATTCTTCTTAGCAAGAAAGTAAAATGTTTTTGGAACTTAACCAGCAATACACCGAAGCTAATGATAAAGAAGATCCCTCATAACAAGAAGTTACATAGGATTGTAAAATGGTGCCCTCCAGTCCATTATAAACTGAACACTGATGGCTCGGTTTTACAAAACGGGAAGACAGGGATTGGGGCTATAATTAGAGATGCTAAGGGTTTGGTTGTTGCAGCTCTAGCAAAATCTATTTCACATAGCTCTATTATGCAAGCTGAAGCTGTTGCTCTAGATACTGGAATCCAACTTGTAGCAGAGTATGGAATCAATGAACTGGAGATTGAAGTGGACTCCCAAGTTCTACATAATATCTTAATGAAGCAACATGATGCACCATGGTCCTGCACTGCTCAAATCAGGAATATCAAATCCCATCTTCTGCAATTTAACTTCAAGCTACATCACATCTATAGGGAAGCCAACAATGTAGCTGATTCACTAGCAAAATTGGCAAGCTCTTCTCAGGTAAACACCATATTATCTTTTGCAGATTTGCCAAAAAACATACAAGGAAAGGTTCTGCTCGATGCTGGCTCTGTCCCGTATATTAGAACTTAGTTTCGGTTTTTTATCTTCCACGTTGTATCAAAACAATATATTTTTAGTTCTGTTTTCTTCATTGCATCTGAGATCCAATAGAAATTATAGGACTGATGTATTTTGGATCTTTGGATTTTTATTATCAGAGGTAAGGTATTAAGTCCCCTTCCTTTTGTATAACTTTAATTTTTTTTAATCTAATAAACAGGTAGGAGTCCGCCAAACCCCCCACCATAACAGGTGGTATTCCTTAAAAAAATATTTTTAAAATTAGAAGTATTGATGCAATATATAAAGAAATATCAAATTACCGCATTAATTGTAAAAAAAACTTCTAATAGTTAGTCGATCTAAAACTTATGGATCCCATTAAAAAATCACCTTTGTTAAGGAATTGAAAACCCAATTTAAAAACTAATATAATCATTCCAATATATTCTACTGAGTCTGTCTCTTGAAAGACGGTATTTCCATAAGTCAGGAAAAGACCAAAGTTTAAAGTGCAAATTTGAAGAATTGAAGATAAAATTTTTGGATTGCATGAATCGGGTTATAAATTTTATAACTATTACACGTTGCATGATAAATTTTTAACATTGCAACTAAGACCTTTTACCTTTTATTATTCTAATTAAACCATGTCTTTCTATAAGTCTATGGAAAGACGGTATTTTCCAAGAATTTGCCATGTTTATTCCTTATACATACGGATTAAAGATGAGTGCAGCGTTACGCTTTGATAATATTTTTCTTTCCCATAGCTTTCAATTGATATTCTTTCTACCCACCGGCACTATTGTTTTCTTTTCGATCAATTGACTCAACCTGCCGTCAAATTAAGTTCCGCATTCTAAAACCCTACCTTACCGTCGCCCCCTTCTCTTTTTTTCCTGAAGTTTTTTCTCTCATCTTCTTTTCCTAAAGTTTTTTTCTCCCATCTTATTTTCTCCATCTCCCTATGATTAAGTTCTGCATTCTAAAACCCTACCGCCGCCCCTCTTCTTCTTTTTTTTGAAGTTTTTTCTCCCATATTCTTTTCCCCACCTCCCCCTTCATGGGGAGATGAGAAACAGTAGTATTTTTTTCAATTGATATACTTTTATTGTTTATATTATCGAATAAGTATGGATTCGTTTCTATACATTAGTATTATTTCTTCGGCCTGATAGATTAGATTGATTCGTCCATGATGATCATTTAATCTAATTGTTCATGTCGATGTATTTTGTCCGATCTGGCTTTACATATCGTGTATTTGTGATTTCGTTTGTGTTTCTCTATAAGGAATTTCGTTCTTGATTTGTACTTTTCAAAATGTTTACAGTTTAGACAATATAGATCGTGTTTTAGATCAAGATCAAGTGGTGTTACAACTGTTGTAGATCCTTGTTTGGCGTAGTGATTTTGATGTTGTTATGCTCCTCTTCGCCAAGTGGTCATGATTTTTGCGGAAGCAAGTTAATATCCCGTAGTGATATTAATAGTACAGACGATCAGTATGGTTGACATATAATTTGAATATTTTTGCAATAGATTGATTATTACTAGAGATTAGTTAGGTAGGATGTCAATTCCACTTATTGTAATCGTTGCTGGGTGTTTTTTCCAGCATCTTGGAATGATTGATTTTTTAAAAAAAATAATTGACTCAACCTAGAATAATTTGTTTGATCTGAATAAGTCACGTCTTCCGTCTCATTCGAATCTGTACAATTTTTTGGTCAACTTTATCAAATTATGTTTGACCAATAATCACATTGGTTATGTATCCTAACCATGTATTAAAATTTGATATTTTTTAAAAATACATTTTATAGAGAATACAACAATATCTCACATGATGATATTGATGTCTATATACTAGTTGAAATTTAACCACGGATTCGTTCCTCATTCTTTTTATTTTTATTTTTCATTTTCATTTCCCTTTATTATTTTTACATGAAATTTTGTTTTAAACTGTCTAATCATTAGATAGAGCTATTTTATAAATATTACAGCTATTAAGGGATTTGGTGTTTGTTTTCATTATTGCAATGAATTTCCTATAATTTTAAAAGTTTAAAATATATCTTAAAATATAAATAATTATAATTTTTAACCATAAAAATTATTTAAATGAGGTTTTTCATAATTATTCTAATCGGTCGGTGATATAATAGAAGACCTTCTCTTATCTTTTTTGCATTATTAAAATTTATTTTTGAAATATGTTTAAATATGTATTATTACTCTCTCCATCCAAATTATTTGTGCACACTTTCCTTTTTAGTATATCTCAACCAAAATCTGCACATTTTCAATATTAAGAAAAATTCTATGTATCATAAGATAAAAATACCCTTAAAACAATTAAAAATTACTCACAAAACCCCACTTAGCTTCACCCTCACCGACCCTCACTGTTCCTCACAAAACTGCCCGCCTCCCCATTCTTCATCTGCTCCCTTGCATTTTTCTCTCTCTCAAATCCCCTTGCAGGTTTACATCTCTCTCTCCCTCTCTCCCTCTCCCCCTCCCACCCTACCCACTTCGGCCACTTCGGCCACTTCGGCTCGCTCACATCTTCATCCCTCCCTCACATCTTCATCTGCTGCTCAAATCTGCCACTCCCACTGGAGCTGATTTGGGACGTCAATTTTGGGAGTCGATTCATGGTTTGGGATGCTGATTTGTGGTTTGGGTTGGCAATTCGGTGCAGATCCGATTGGCTGGTGAAATCGCGGTAGTTGGTAATGAAGTTTGAGCATCGAGAAAAAGAGCGGTGAGTGCAAAACCCCTCTGGCGTACGCGCTCGTAATAGGCTCTTCTTATCAGCCTCTGCTATAGGATTCCGGGATTTTTCGGCGACCGTTCAATTGAAGAGTGGATCCAATTTTATTATATTGTGTCGGATTATTTGGGATTTGTTTTAAGTTTGACCTAATACTTAAAATTTCATATCTAAATAATAATTCATCAAATTAAAATAGTTAAACATCAAATATAATAGTTAAAAATTAATTCTAAAAATAATAAAATAGATAAACATCACATAAAAATAATAAAATAGATATCAAACTAAAATAGTTAAACATAAATTAAAAACATTAAAAATACATTAGATTATAGTTAAACGTCAAAATATATTCTAATTATACACATCAAATAAAGATAGTTAAACATCATGTAAATACACTAAAATATATTAAATTAAAAATAGTTAAGCAACAAATAAAAATACTAAAAATATACATCAAATTAAAATAACTAAACATAAAATGAAAAAACTAAAAATACACATCAAAATAAAAAATAGTTGAAAAATCAAATAAAAACACTAAAATATATATCAATTTAACAATACTACCATACACATCAAATTAGAATAGATAAATATGATACAAATACACTAAAAACATATAAACAAACTTAAATATACATAAAGTTTAAAACATCAAGTGTCACGTTAAACTGTGACATTGATATCGGAAAATATAAAAAATTAATATTAAAATCTTAATAAAAACTCATTTACACAGTTGAAACATAAGAGGATCCGTAAATAAAAATATATTATTCTGAAAAAATAAATATCAATATCAATTTTTAAAGAACACTTTGAAAACTAACATATCAATCAAACTGAAAGTATAAATTATAAATTTAAATTTAAGATAATAAAATCTAGGAATTTTTACACTTCTAACCCTAACTTTAGGTTGAAAGTGCCAATATAACCCTACAAAATAAGAAAGAACCAAAATTACCCTAATTTTATGATGAATTATGCAGTTATAACCTTTTGGTATAATTCTAGCATTCACTGAACGAAATAGCTTTTAACCGAATCTAAAATGTCGAAATTACCCACGCCTCTTAGCTAAATTTTTGTTCCCCCATTCTACCTAGTTTCTTCTTCTTCAACCCCCTACACCAGCTACCTCCTGCCACCAACGCAGCACCACGCGCCACCGTCAAGTCACTGACGTCATCCGGTAAAAGGAATTCCGCAAAATGTTGAGAACTTCTCCCAGCCTCACCATTTCTACAAGGGGTGCCGCCGCTACTGGACTCAAAGAGGAACCCTCTGTGACATCCCCATCGGTGATAACAGCTGCAAGAATGCTAAGTGATGTCGTACATTTGCTCCCTCCTGTTACGGATATGAGTACCGTAACGTTAGCTCTCCTGGATCGCTCTCGGCACTTACCGACAGAAGCCTCTTGATCATGACCACCAACGACAAACATGGAGGCACCGTCTACAAGGGATCCACCTCCTTATTAGGTAGTTAAGATTCGTCGTTCTTCATCCCATAGCAGATGCAGTGGTTGTGGTCGTCATAGTGGTCGGAATCTGGAGATTCAAAATCTCCAGCTCGAATTTGAGGTGGCCAGAGATTGGTTGTTCGCTGTTTCCTGCCTTCGATGCCTGGCTGGGCGTCGCTTTCACGGTGACTGAAAACACCCGTACCTGCGGTCAGGGGCGTAGCCAGGAAATTTAATTTGGTGGGTCATAATTTAATTTGGTGCCTCTATCTTAGAAATTTATGCTAAAATTTTGAAAATTTAAGGGTCTCTAAATTTTCAAAAAATCATAGGGCATTAATAAAAAATAATATATTAATTAACTAAAAAAATTAAAAATCTATTTTTTTTTAAAAAAAAAAGGTAGGGCAATTGCCCTACCTTGCACCTTAATGGCTCCGCCACTGCCTGCGGTGGTCGAAACTTGGCTAAACAGGTTGCCGGAGATGGCTACCTCCAGTAAATCAAGGTCACGGTGGTCGAATACAGCGCAGGTCCAGCGAGGTGGCGCAACAGCAAGGGTTTCAAACGGGGTGGTGAGCAGAGGTCTCGTATAGAGTACCAAAATCCCAGTGAAGAATAAAGAAGCTGCAAGAAGAATAAAGAAGAAGAAGAAAAGTAGGGAAAATAAAGAAGAAGAAAAGGGCATTTATGTCTCTTCCCCTCTTTCTTTTTCTTTTTTAAAAATTAGGGGTAAAATCATCATTTCATTAAATTTTAGCAAAACTTTCATTGACAATTAAAGTCAACGGCTCTCAGAGTTAGATTGACACATACATCATAAAATTATAGTTATTTTTGGCACTTTCTTGTTTTGCAAGAACAATGCCTATGCAAGTTCCATCTTTACAATCTTCCCTACATGCCTCTGATTAACATATAAACAACAACTTTAAACCATTCTCTCTTAAAATTTGTATTTAAAATGAATCAGTAACAACCAAGACAATAAGAATCCGATATTCGAGCTGCAAAAAGGTTTCGACCTTTTGGCATAACAACTGGTGCCACACTTGAGGGACTTGCGAAATGTAGTCTTAAACATTACCTGAATTCAACAATATGGAACTCACTGTTTACACCCCTCTCGGGCTCGCTATCAACTGAATAAGTACTCTTTCATAAATTAAATACCGATCATACAATATAGTAACAAATCTAGGTCCTATTCCACTATGGTTATCAGTCCCACCTCTGTATGCTTCTCAAACAACCAACACAACCATTCTCAACTCACCACAATAAACTACATCCCTGAAATCAACCTATCAAACAAACCCATCATCTGTAGTTGACACATACAGAGTATATCCCAACTAATCACCACATCCAAAAACACGTCTTTTTAGTTACACCACATGAAAGAACCATGAACCCTAATTTGATCAAACTATCGAAAACCCAGAACAAATCACAGGAACCGAAAACCCTAATACACACAAAACAAGCTCAAGAGAACTCTTAGAATTCATTGGTTTTTGAGCAAGTGAGAACATTGTATCTGGTGGACAACCGAGTGTTCGAGGGAGAAAGACGAAGAGAGCGATTGAAAACGAACAAGTCAATTGGCAAATCAGGAGTGAAACGGTATCTATTCTATCAATAAAGAATGTCAAAATAATGAACATACCCCGATTGACGATAGAAAGCAAAACACCCTTATTATATTGTGCTTTCCGATAACACATTACATTAAAATTAGGTAAAAAAATAAAAATGTTCAAACATCAAATAAATATATTTAAACATTTAGTTAGAAACATTAAAATACACATCAAGTTAAATTAGTTAAACATCATATAAAAATAGAGCAAATCTCGAACTATCGTCATCGTTCACTTTTGGCCATTCATTTTTTTCTCAATACTTTTGGCCCCCAAACCTACAAAACCAGTAATTTATGGTCATTCCATCTGGTCATTCCGTTAATGTATGGTCAAAATGTTAATTTTAAGGGGCAAAATTGACATTTCCTTTTCCTTTTTCTTTCTTTTTTCCTTTTTCCCTTTCTTTTAATTTTTCATTATGGACCATCGCTTCAGCCTCTCTTCTCCGCCACTCTTCAGCATCTCATGATCTCCACCGCTGCCTCTGACCATCCGCCTCTCCCTCAACCCTTAAACAAATCAAACTCACCGTCCTCCTCCCAGCCGAAAGTCCACTGCTTGTACCCCTCTGTGGCCCACTCCCGTTTGAGCTCTGGGAAGCTCGTCGCCGAAGAGGGAGTCGAGTGAATCATTTGTCTCTGAGGGTAAGTTTTAGATGTGGTGGTTAAATAAGGCGGAATCGGATATTTATTCCCAATTTTAATCTGATTTCTTGTCGTGATGGAAGGATTTGGCGACGACGAGAGCAGTCGGGTCTTCCGTTGTGGCTGAGCTAGCACAGATCCTCCGTCGGGTGATCGCTTAGGTTGTTTTTGGCGGGGAAGTGGTGGTAGAAGGGGCTGGAGATGGCGCAAGAGTAGCGATGGTCTTCCGGTGGAGTTTGGCTCCGCTGGTGGTTGCTCCGCCGTGGTTTGGTGAATGGTTTAGAGAACGAGTGTTTTCCGGGGTAGAGAACGGATTGCTTGGAGGGGCCATGGGTGTTTTCCGGCGAGATTTAAGGCGGATGAAGGTGGCGGGTGGAGTTTTTGGCAGTGGTGGGAAGTCTTTGATGGTGGCTGATTTGGGGTAAGGGGTAGGGTTTAGTTGATTTTTTGGAGTTTGCATCCAGGCCCCTGGATGATATGAGTATATTTAAATCAACCCCAATCCTTTTTTCAATTGTGATGGGTTAAATTTAAAATGAAAGGAAAATGAAAAGATAAAAAAAGATAAAGATAAATGGGAAATGGGAAATGTCAGTTTTACCCCCCTTAAATTAACGCTTTGACCATACATTAACGGATTGACCGAACAGAATGGTCACAAATTACCAGTTTTGTATGTTCAGGGGCCGAAAGTATGGAGAAAAAAAGTGGAGGGCCAAAGGTGAACGATGAGTATAATTCGAGAGCCACTGAAGTCATTTTCTCATAAAAATATCAAGTTAAGTATAGTAAAACTGTATATTATACTATTCCTTGGAGATAGCTATCGAATCCTATCCCTAGAAGCAACTAAATTTCCTTAAAACTTCTATAATGGATATTTCCTAAAAACATGGGAAATTTTTTTTAATTTTATTTTAAATTTACATACTTACGTAAAATGAATGGGGATATCATTTATATTAGAGCAAACGAATTCGGTGACCCCTTAACTATCACGATCGTTCACCTTTGGCCGTCTATTTTTTCCGAACATTTTTTGCCCTTTAATGAGCAAATGAGCTGTTTTTAGCTAGGTAAGATTCCAAAAGTGTTCAAAAAATAGCCATGACCCAACAGTTCTGTAAGTTGAGGGGCCAACAGTGTTGGAAAAAATTCGGAGGGTCGAAGGGGGACGATCGTGATAATTGAGGGGCCACCGAAGTCATTTGCTCTTTTTACTATATCCCAAAGACACCATATACTGATTGTAGTAAAACATCAAATAAAACATAATATATACAAAAATAAAGTTAAATATCAAATAAAAATACTAAAATAACACATTAAATTAGAATGGCTAAACATCCAATAAAAATGCTAAAATACATTAATTTTTTAAATTAAATATCAAGCAATTTTTTTAAAAAATACATGTGATATTAAAATAGTTAAACATCAAATAAAAAATAAAATGATCATTAAATAAAAAATGGTTGAATATCAAATAAAAAACAATGAAAACACATTAAATTTTAATATTTAAACATCAAACTAGAAAATACGTGAATTTTAATATATTAAAGTGTGCACACAATGGGACACTGATATCGGAGAAAATATAACTTAGTATTAAAATTCTAGAAAAGTATTTCATACCATTGATTAATCAACGATAATACATTATATAAAAATATAATATTAAAAAAAACATCGACATTAACTTGTAAAACGACACGCTAAAAACCTAACATATTAATCAAAATGAAAGTATAAATTAAAATTAAAATTTCTAATAATAAAACACCACTATTTTGTGTCAAAATATATAAAGTGTTAATAAATAAATATATAAACACAAGATTTACATTAAAAGATTAAAATTTAACTTTAAAATACATGATTTAAGTGGGATAAAAATTCAGGAAAAAAATTATGAAAAGGTTTGGTTGGAACATCAAGTACTGAAAATGAAACATCAAATATGGTGGTAAAAATTCTGCATTGCATGGAAATTGGGAGAAAAATATATCCACGAATTTTTTCGACCCCAATTCTTGACGCCTGGGATTCTTATGACGCAGAATCACTAATTCTCCAATTATTTGTGCCTAATACCACCAAAAATGGGTATTTACACCCAAATCCCTCCTTATTCCCTAGACTTTTCATAAATTCTATTTAAAACTCAATTCTGTAAATTATTTATGAGAAAAGTGTCTTTACAACCCTCATAATTGACATAAGTGCCAATATAATCATCCAGTGTTCAAAAGTGCTAATATAATCCTATATAATCAGCAAAAAAGCAAAACTAACCATTTCAACAAATTTTGACTAGAATTATGTGAAATTACTATTTTTACCCCTAATTTTCTCCTTCTTCCTCTCTCGTTCTCTCTGTTGTTTCTCCTTCTCCTTCTCTCCGACATTTTTCAGTGTGTTTTTTGGGGAATTTGGGGTGGTGGATGTAAGTGGCACGGTGGTGTCGTGCGGTGGCGGATCAGAGATGGTGGCGCGGTGGTGGTATGTAGTGAAGCAGCGGCGGTGAATAAGGGCATAATTATCCACATAGATTCAATTTTCGACTTGAGGGGCATTTTTGTCATTTCCAGTGTGGTCAACGGCTAGAATGTTAATGTCAACGTCGGAAGTGCCACCCGAGAATTATATTGGCACTTTCATTAAATAGTTAGGGTTGTTTTTTTTTACTTTCAAACATTTGAGAGTTATATTGAAATGTTCACTAGTATATAGGGTTATAAAGGTATATTCTCCTAACAAACGATCTGTCCATAAATTTATACACCGCATTTGTTAAATTACATACTAAATATTGTATTTTATAAGTTTTTTTACCTTATACACCACGTTTGTTAAATTACATACTAAATTTAAAATTATGTTTTCAGATTATATATTTTTATATTTTCACATTCAAATACACATTATTACTTTTTTAACTTTTAAAATATATTCCCAAAAAAACTTTTAAAATACAATATTTAAATTTTATAAAAAAATCAGCATTTAATGTAAAAAGTACAGTGGATTGTCCGTAACCTTTTGAACAGACTACATTTTCTGTGACTTTCTCTTGTCCGTTATTTATTTTAGCTTTGGTCTCACCGTGAGACGGTACATGACTTTGTCTATTAACACCCAAAACGTTAATGTTCCTTGACGAAGATGGTCAGGTTGAGATTCAATGTCGAAGTGCAAGACTTCCGTTTCTAGCAGTGAACAAGTCTTGATGATGAGCAGTTTTCAGTTGCATCATCCGATCGCATGATTCAATTGTTTTTGTTTACAACAGGAAAACTGATGGTAAACTAACATAACAAATCTCTGGAGGTGCACAACAAGAAGTATCGAATAATAATTGTTCAGTCGCAGAGAACCCAAGGAACCTGAAGAAGATCGAACCAAGGGAAGAAAAAGCCATCTGCTAATGTACTTCTGGCTGTTACGAAATCTCTTCCAGACAATGACACACCAGAAGAGTGTCTTAAAACTGTATAGACAACTTCACAATGATCTGATTTTTCACCGAGTTGTCAAAGGACAAACGAGAGATAGTGGGGATGGTAAATTTGAAGATCTTCTCATAAGCCTGCAACACGACAGGCCATTCACTGGTTCAATGGCTAATGGCAGGCCTAATGGTTCTTAGTTCTTCATCACCACAGCTACTTGCAGTATTTTGTAGAGTGGTGAAAGGAAGGAATGTTGTACTGAGCATACAGAAAGTCAAGGTTCACAGGAACACTTAA
>JAULKM010059312.1:0-12397 GCA_032355605.1 Rubia tinctorum | reverse complement strand
CGACATCTCTCGCTAAACCTCACTAATGACCCCTTTAGTCGATCAACGCCTAAAGGTATCCCATTAATGGCATTAAGTACGAAGAATCAACAAGTTTGGTAACAAGCTTGGTAGCATTGCACCAATTCATGTATTTACACAAGATTAACCAAGAACGTTCAACGTTCATGAATAGCTTTTTAAAATTTTATTATTCATGTCTTGTTTTTTCTAATATCAATATTATATTTTGGTGTGCCTTTTAATATTTAATGACTTAGAGCATCCACAATGGTAGATCCTTAACTCCACTTTTCTTAATAAGGAGTACTCCTCATTTAAGGAGGACCATTGTGGAGTTTAAAGAATCACTCCTTAATAAGGAGTTGCTCCTTATTTAAGAAGTGGGTACCTCTTAATTGTGCAATGCCAACCAACCAATGATTGACACTTTGTTCCGTATTTTTAATTAATTATAATTTGAAATGAAAAAGAAGTGCTTAAGAAGTATTTTCCATTGTTGGTAGTTAGTTCTTACCTATTTTTTAATCAAAATTCATGATGTGACACTTAAGAAGTGTTCCTTAAGTCTACTAACATTGTGGATGCTCTTAATATCGTTTAGTATTTTTAAATCTGTTTCTCTTCCAGGATTCAAGGTTGCTTCCAGCCTCATCAGTTTATTAAAGTGACTTCAGTAGAGGTTATTTGATCTATTTTTAAATATGGATAAGATTTTGATGGACAAACCAAGATATAGTCCAGAGTACATTTATGGAATGGAAGAGTTTGTAAAAAAAATTGCAATGGAACGATCTTATGTCCATGCAAAGATTGCAAGCTTGCTAAATTGGTGAAGAGAAACGAGGCCCAAGAACATTTGATGTTCCCAGTGTCTATCCATGGTTATAACCAATGAATAGTCCATGGTGAGGTCCCGTCAAATAACTTAGGTACTAGTAACACATCTCCTGGTGTCAGTATGGAATCAAAAGGTGACGATGACATTGAAGGATTAGTTCACAACATTTGTGGAATACCTGAACAAACTGTAGGTGGAGACATTGGGACAGAATCTATTGAGGATTGAGACATTGCTAAAGGGGTTGTTGGTAAGTTCTACAAATTACTTGAAGGTAGTAGGAAGAGCTTGTATGAAGGATGTCAGTCATTTTCTAAACTTTCTTGGATCACACACATTTTGCACATCAAATGTTTAGGTAGATGGAGTAATAAACATTTTTTTGATATACTGCTTGATTTATTATTACATAAGGGATTTCCTAAAGTCATGACAGATCTTCCTAAGTCATATTATGAGAGTGAAAAATCGTTGATGGATTTGGGGCTTGGTTATGAAAAGATAGAGGCATGTGCCGATGATTGCACATTATACTGGGGAGATAATGTGCATAAAACTTCAAACGGGACATGTAATGAACCAAGGTGGAAATAAACAAAAAAAATATCCAACTGGAGAGAAGAGGAAGGTTGCTTAAAAGGTTTTATGGTATTTTCCAATTAAACCAAGACTACAAAAACTGCATCGCTCATGCGCTGGCATGCTGAAGGCCGTACAAAGGAGGGGTATATGAGGCACCCAGCTAATTCCCCTGCTTGGCAGACATTTGATAGCAAACATCAAAAGATTGCAAGCGAGCCTTGTAATGTCATACTAG
The DNA here is from genome assembly GCA_032355605.1 of Rubia tinctorum. NCBI lineage: Eukaryota > Viridiplantae > Streptophyta > Magnoliopsida > Gentianales > Rubiaceae > Rubia > Rubia tinctorum. Next base: position 10,739 of record JAULKM010059312.1, on the reverse strand, counting down.
GATTGGCGTTTGATGGGTTTAATCCACTCGGTAATAAGAATGTGGCACATAGTACGTGGCCCATACTTTTAGTGTCGTATAATCTACCTCGTTGGATGTGTATGAAGGAATCTTATTTTATGCTTTCTTTACTGATTCCTGGTCCCTCAGCTCCAGGAAACAATATTGAAATTCACATGCAGCCTTTAATAGCATATTTGAACGATTTATGGGAAATGGTATTGATACATACGATGCTTCTATAAAGGCAAACTTTGAGTTACGAGAAAGTTTAATGTGCGCAGTAGGTATGAAAATTTGTCAAGATGGAGTACGAAGGGTTATTTAGCACGTCATGTATGCCATGAATTCACACATTCTCAAAGGTTGAAGGCAAGTAAAATGTGTTGTTATATGGTCCAACGTAGGTTTCTTCATATAAATCAAAATTTTCGAAAGGATGGTATACATTTTGATGGAACCGAGGAAAAAAATCCCCCACCTCGACTCTCCGGGGATATGGTATTGGAAAGTTAAAAGATATTGATTTCACATTCGGAAAAAAAGGTGAAAGACAATCCAGTTCTACTCTTTAACTGGAAGAAGAGTATTTTTTTTTATTTGCCATATTGGAAAGACATTCTTCTATGGCACAATCTTGACTTTATCCATATTGGAAAAAAACGTATATGAGAGTATTTGTGGGACATTGTTAGAAATGGATACACACAAAAGACAAGATTGGCTCACGACTTGACTTGAAAGAAATTGGGATTAGACCAGAGCTTCATCCTATATTGAACAAGTCTGATACTAAATATAAATTGCTTGCTACTATTTTTAAAATGGAGGCATGAGAAAAGCAAATGCTTTGTAGTGTTTTGGAAGATGTTAAGGTCCCAGATGGCTATGCTTTAAATAATTCTAGGTGTGTTCAGCTGTCACCTCAAAAACTGGTTGGCATAAAGAGTCATGACTATCATATTGTGATGCAACAATTAATCCTTATTGCTGTCCGGAAAGCTTTGCCCAAATCAACACGTGTTACTTTAATAAAGCTGAGTCGATACTTTATGAAGCTGTGCTCTAAAGTAATTTATCCCCCCGATGTGATACGCTTGGAAAAAGAAATTGTGCTTATTCTTTATGAGTTGGAGCGTATTTTTCCACCTTTATTTTTTTGATGTTATGGTACATCTCACCATCATTTGGTCACTGAAGTTAGGCTTGATGGCCCGGTACAGTATCATTAGATGTATCCTATTGAAAGTTAAAACGTAAATGTGAATCATATATTTTAAATATACATTTTAGATATGTATATATTTATTTATTTATTTATTTATTTATTTTTATAAAATTTTTAAAGGTACCTTGGTATGAAACAATAGTAAGCCGGAGTGGTAAATAGCTCAAGAATGTTTTACCTTTGCTCAATGTACTTAGCATTGTACGGTGATACAAGAATTAATTCAGTATCTTGGAATGATGATCGCACTGACAAAGAAGACAATGGATTGGATATATTTTCAACGATGGAAACTGCCTTGGAAAAGGAACGCCTAAGAGGTTTGATGATGCCACCGTTAGGAAGGAGCAACAGTATATTGTTCAACTGTCAAGAAGTTAAGTCGTTCATCGAATACAAATTTTATTTATGTTCTATTTTGATTTCCTATGTTTTTAAAAAATAATTTTATGTTTTCTCATATACTATATGCAGAAATTGTTTAATGATTTCGCTGCTCTTATATAATCTGCTCATACGAGCAAGAATATATGTTGTTTTACTGATGTTCTCGTAAATTGTGTTGTTAGTGATTTGTATACATACAACCTACTGAAACCATGGATTATTGTTGGGATTTTCGCTGTTTTGAATTATTTTGTGTAAAGGTGTTGTCTTACTTGAAGTTGATGGATCTATTACTGAATCGTGGGTGATTATGTTTGTGAATTTTATTGGGTTTGTATTTGGATCTTATTTTATCAGGTAAGTCGGGAATGTTGTGGAGCAATTTGTGATTTGCGAAATTTTTTTCTTGACGAATTTTTGGATAGAAAGTTGAGCAGCTTGATGGTGAATTATACTACATAGTACATGCTAGTTATTGAGTTGTTGACGTGGGAATTTTCAGTGTCTTTCTTTGTATAGAATTTTTTTAATATGTTAGTATGGATTTTGTAATTGAGAATTTCATCGCTTGGGGCGGGAGTATTAGGGTTAGTAAAAGTTCAAGGTGAATAATAGTTTGAAGGCGTCTTTGTTATGGCAGTACATAATTGTAAGGTATGGGAGATGTATAAGGGTATCTGCCAAATAAAAATGCATTGTGAAATTACAATGAAAGACTGCTTCTAACTCTTTGTTCGTCATTTGCAGAAATGGATAGTTGGGATTACTCCAGCAGCAGAGCGCACATTCAGGCAGTTCAAATAGCTTGCTAGCAGAGCATGCTTTATATATATTTTCAGGCAAATATAATTCTTTTCTCGTGCCTATGCAGTTGCTCTGGATCATTTATTGGAATTACGTCGAATCAGTTCTGTTCTGTATGCATCTTATACTTACATTAAATGGTCAATGTTCAAATTCACATAGCTACGCTATTTGTTATCTTCCTCTTATCCTAGTTTTTTAGTTTTTTTTCCTTCCAAGCTTCTAGATCAGCTAACTGACGTGTATGTATGGATACATAGCTCTGATTGTCATCATCACTATGGAAAGTCTTGAGTGTAAATCTTTAGGAAGTTTTTTCTGGAATTTGAGTTTATTTTCTTAGGAGAGAAGCAGTTGATATTAGTTCTGTTGAGTTGAGGGAACAAGACACTTTGCAAGATATTTGGTGAAGTGATTTCGTTTCATTTTTTCATTAAGAAAATGTTGCTAAGTATTTGTTGCATATGCATGTGAGTGTCAAATAAAGAGAGTGTAAAATTGGTTACTCCCTCCGGGTTTTTTTATATTGGCACCCTTTCCTTTTTGAGATGGTTTTTTTATATTGGCACTTGTCTTTTTTGGTAAATACTAGATTGTTTTCATCCACACAATTTACTTTTTACTCTCCCTGTACAATCTCTTCCACTCATTTTACTTTTCAAGAAAAAAGTGTGTCATTTCTTTGGTGCCAGTATTAAGCAACCAGAGGGAGTATTCAATTTGAGCAGGGGTACGTGCTCATAGGTTGTAACTTTTACGAGGATGATAATTCATGAAATTTGTGCCTCTAAACTGCTGCTCTATCTTAAAAAGTTGTATTAACAAATGATCGACACAACTGCGCACAACAGTATCCCGAATTTCATTGGTGTTTATTTTTATTTTACTTTTACTTTTAAATTACTTCATGTATGTTATAACTGGTCTTTAACCATATTTTTATTTTTTTCCCACAGTCATTTTTTATAAAAAAAACTATAATATGGTCATAAATGATAAATGATATATATGCAACACTCTAATTTTTAAGAAATATATAAATATGCATAAATGATAAAGTGTGTTAATAAGGTTATATACCATTTTTTCCCCACAATTTGTTTTTATATAACCTAATAAGGTCACGATGGCAACACTCTAGTTTGCAAGAAATAAATATGCATATGTGATAAAGTGTATCAATAAGGTTTAATACCACATTTTCATTTTTCTTGAATATAACTATTTTATGTTAATTGAGATTCTATTGTGCTACATTAATTATTGTCTTTATAACATTGATATTCACACACTATTATAAAATGTTGGGAAATGCCTTTTACATAATGTCTTAATATATCAGTTTAAGGATACAATTTTTTTATTGTCTTTAAATGTATTCTACAATCATATAAATCTTGAAGGTTCAATTCTAGTAATAAACACAAGATCACTATATCCCTCTATTAACACACCAATTTAAAAATGTGTTGGAAAATGCCTTTTTTCTATTAGTGCTTGTTGCAATAAATAAAAATAAAAATAAACATTAAATTATCTCATTAGTTGCATCTATTACGAAATGATCATGTATAACTATTAGTCATTCTAAAATAAAATTTTGTGCTAAATTAATTGTTTTACTTTATAATTCATATAGTTCGATGGAAAAATTCATAATTTATTTTTATTTTCAATTTAAATGTGAGACGCAAACATTACATGTTAGTCATATCAATTTTTTATTTAAAACACCGTGCAATGCGTGGTGAGACTCCCACTAAGATTTCTCCAATATCTAGCGAATGATATCAACATTTACATTAATTTTTTTATTTCAAGAAAAACATTTAACATAATTAATTCATCATATCAGTCCAACAAATTAAAGTTGTTAATATCCACTTCTCAACGTCCTCTAAAGTTAGTGATTTATACTTACTTTAATTTACTAAAGAGTTGTTTTGTATGTTGTAAGATGTATGATAATTATAAAATCATAGGATTTTAGAATGTGTAGTTGTTTGGTTCACGTAAAATATTGAAAGTGTTGAAATTTATAATTCGGAGGAAATTAAATTTACCACATAACATGGGAAATATCTTACCGAGAACCCCTCGGTAGAACGAAATTCCTCCATACTTTTAACGTGTAATTACTTTTTATGCACGTAAAATTTTTCATTTCCCTCCATTACGTGTAACTTTTTCCACTTTCCTCTGTTACCAAACAACATGCAGGTAAATAAATCTCAGTAAATACAAATTCTTTCACGTGCAGCCAAACACATTTTATGTATATCATAGGAATTTGATCATGGAATTAACTTTCAATGAAATAGAAATTAATGCAAGAATTAAATTCCAACATAAACCAAACTACTCCTAGTTTTGCACAAATTTCATTTTTCGCACTCCCTTGCTCTAACATTGTTATAATATTTTTATGATTTAGTTTTTTTTAAAGTAAATTTTTCTCAAATGTCCATAATTTTTTTTTACACTTCTCATTTAATTTTCTTCACATATTTTAACTACAAAATACACTTAAAACTAATGCACTTCCTCAGTCTTATTAGAGTTGGCATAATTTGACTTTTGAAGTCAACTACATAATATGTGGAAGTATTGACGTAATTTCATAGAGTCATTCAGTCTGAATGCTACATGAAGAACATAAGCCAGATAACGGAACGAGAAGATCTAGGGTGTAGAAAATCATAGCATGAATCATTCGGCAGATTTGGATTTGGTTTTCAGGTAGACTAAATTATTTTTTGATCTCTAACATAGCATACTATATCATCTTTTGGTTAAAAAAACCCACCCGAAATCTGGTTTTAGCGACCAAAATTTTCACTTTGAATTTATGGGGTACTAAAAAATATGATTTTGCTCCCGAACACCAAAAGATGGTATGTAAGGGGAAAAACAATTTAGTCATTGGAAAAATATGAAAAAATAAGAACAAGACGATAAAGACGGATAAAAGGAATGGCTATTCATTTCAGAAGAACCGATCCAGTCCTCCCCTACTTATTATATTTTATAAAGAAGGATAAAGACGTTTAAAGACGGAAACAAAAGCATGCGAAGCTCAGCCATAACTTTATAATATAGGCAGTGAAATCATCACAAAAAAAGACAAAAACTGAAGTGAAAGCATCCCACAATCTTTCCAGATTAGCATATTCTGGACGGCTAGTAAAATATAAAAAATATAAATTATTTTAATATAATATTAATGGTATATCTCATCAATAACGTATGTTATTTATAACACAAGAATTACAATATACATTGACGATATGAAAAATACTATCCTAATATGAAAAAGAATATAACTCTTATACTAATAGGAATAGAAATATAACATAGTATTTTAATACTATTTAACAAGTTGAAATATGATAATCAAGAATGACTAATTTGTCAAGAAAACTTTGAAATTGCAAATTGTCAGGAGATTTGGTAAAGAAGCCAGTTGCAAAACAAGTCACTGTGACTCTAAGATGGAGATGGAGATGGATATGGAGATGAAAGTGGATAGTAATAATGAAGTATTCTAATTCTCGGAACCTTTTTTGTCCTTCGACTCAAGATCCGATCCACTAGTAAGAAAGATCAAACAAACGAAAAAGTGGATTAGTATATTACATGAATGAGTTTATGAGTTAATAAAATTCGAAAATAAAATAATGCGAAACTCGGGGGAAAAAACTCGGATGATTGTGGCCAAAGATCTTTTGCTTTGCTCTGATACCAATTGATTTGAACCTCCTTGCAAAGATTCTGGATGCGAATTTTTTTAAGAATCACTCTTTATCAAGGTTGAACCTTCTTGAAATCTAAAAGACAGAGACGAAGTCTTGTAGAAGACACAACTTTAGTTCTACACTAAAACAAGGGTCGAAAATCTCTAAATGATGATACTCTTAATTACTAATGTTACGTGGTCCATTATAATAGGTTAATTTGGCCAATCAGGCCCAATAGGGTTTAATGAGGATTTGGTCAAACCTAAGCTATAATCACGCAAGTAATTAGAGTTTTTAAGGATATAAAATGACTGTTATGATTAATATATAAATACAATGTACGTTTATTCATTGAGATTGATTCACAATTATTCTCTCAAAACAATTAGTGATTTAAGCATCAGAGAGTTTTCCCTCGAGATCTCCTGGGGCTTGTTTCTTGCAAATCACGACCAAGGGATTGGAGGTGCAACTTGATCGAATTTCAGACGCATCATCTGGCACATCCAGTGGGACCGAATAAGTGAAATCTGAGTTTTTTGGTTTGTGTCCACTTTTACAACAGCAATGTCATGTAAGAGTGAGAGGCTGGGAATCAAAGGAACAGACGGTGGTGACAAGTTTTTGAGCCCATACAAGGGACGAAAGAAGAGCGAGATGGCTAACCCCCCGGTGTCACAGAATGTCGGGCCTAATCCAATATAGACCTCGATGGGACCTAGTTCAGCACACGTAGAAGATTCACGAGCAAAAGTGGCGAGGTCATCGATACTAGGGTGTTTCTAGGTCCAAGACCTGACCGGACCGGACTGATACCGTTTAGAACCGGAACCGGAATCATTTAAAAGCTTGGACCAAGGACCGGATCGGAAAGTGGTTATTTAGGAGCGGAATCGGACTACTACGGACCGGTTGGACCAAATTTTATTAAACTTTGTTCTTTTACAAAAACAAAATTAAAAGTTGGAAAAAATAATTAAATTTGTCTTCAAAAGATAGTAAAACTAGAAGTTATCATAATAATTTTACCTCCAAATATGGAAGAATACTATTGCATCGGATATATATATAAACTAGTACATAAACTTAAATTATAAATACATTAACAAATCTACATTAAAGTAAGATACAGGTACATCCGGTCCGGACTGGAAAAATCCCGTCTTCGACCGAACCGGGCAGGAATTTGGAACCCAAAAAAAATCTTGGACCGAAGAAAAATTCTAAATATCCAGTTTCGGTCCACATATTCTTATCCGATTTGGTCCATTTTACTTGTCCGGACCAATTCATGAACACCCCTAATCGAGAAAGTCGAAGATAAGTTTGAAGCCTGGTGTAAGAGTTGGAAACACAACTCCTTTGCAGAATCTGCCAGTTGGCTCACGGGGTGAAAAGGACTGTCACTTTACAAAAGTTTTGAGTGATTCACACATCGAGGCTTACGAACGGGTTGTTCAGGAAAACCAAATTATGGGAGAAGGAGTTGTGACAGAATCCCAACCAGATTTGGTGTAGGTGGCGCAAATACTGGTGGCAGCAGGATATCAAGTCACTCCTCGAGCGATACCACTTGGGTTATCGAGAGGGGTAGTGCCTCAAACGTTCAAGGAAGTGCTAATGGGACCTGCATTCCATCCCATGTTAGGGATTCCATATTCTGGATACACAAGGTAGATGGTTCAATCGCGACCACAATCTTCGTTCTAGGATCATACATAAGGGATGGTTTATACAAAACCCTCATTCATTCCTATGGTCTCGACATCTGCCTTCCCCAGTCTCGAGCTAGGATACACAATGGTATCTTCCATGGGGTTTCAGGGATATGGTGGCCCTGATCAACATAACCACTGTCATAACCACTTGACATCTGGTCAGGGGCCCTATAGGTTATACAGGAAACCTCATATGTATTATGGTACAATGGGGCCTTGGTTACACCCTAGTTAAATGGGCTCTCAGCCTATGCACCAGTTTCCTTTTGGAAAAATTCCATGATCCTTGCATCAGTATAGGGATCTTTTGTTGGCATAGTCAGGAGGAGATAGTGGGGATCAGTTGAGAAGAGAGCTGAATAGATTGATTGGGCATACAGAACAAGTTGCTAAAACTCCCTTCAGTCCATGGATAACCTAAACTCGATGGCCAGTGGACACGATGTCACTAGAGGGGCATCCCACATATGGAGGGGTTTCGAATCCTAGAGAGTTTATTCAAACCTTCCTACGTTATGAACTCTCAGGATTTCGATGAGAGATTGACATGCAAGCTCGTTAGAAGTTATCTTCGAGGGAAGGCCCATGAATGGTTAACAAATTGCTTAGGGTTTTTTTCATTCCAATCAAGATTTCAGTGGAGATATTTTAAGTCAGAATTTCTAGAAGAAGAAGTTCACAAATACATTACATGAGTTGTACCAGACCAAGAAAAAGGCTGGGGAAACTACTAAGGCTTTTTATCATAGATTTGTGGTTGAAAGTTTGGGAGTTTTTGAAGGAACGGAGAATGAAGTGATCTAGGGATACTTGATAGGAATGTATGATGTGGAGTTTTATAAGAAATTGGCTACCAAAACCCTCGAACCCTTCAACAGCTTTAGGAGGTTGTTGAGTAGCGCCCAAAGGTGGAAGAAGCTGCCAGAAGAAAAAGAGAGGATCTGGCTGAGAAACATGGGAAATCCAACGACCATCATGGGAAGAAGCCGGCTGAAATGGATAGACCAGGCTTCGAGATTTTTGCACCCATGGGTAGATCTCTGGCGTAGACTTTAAGTATACACCGGGGCATGTTTCTAGCACCCCCAACTATGAGGGATTCGCCCAGAGCTATAGCATCAAGGAAATATGCAAAAAATATTGTGATCATCACAAGGATTAAGGTCATGATATGGATGATTGCACCCTTCTCAAGATGTAAAACAAGGTCATCTTCGAGACTCGGCACCTCGATATAGAGATTGTGAGGAACCCTCGAAGTCAACTGAGGAATGAAAGTTGATTCTGGAAGCCTTATTGGAGGAATTATTAGAATAATTGAGGAAGGGATGATAGAGGGCCTCGGGATCTAGGTCCGGAATAATGGGAGAAGTGACCTCGTGAATCAGGAGAATAGAAATGAGGACAATCCGCGATTCATAGGGTGATTAATGTTATTAATAAGATTGTGGGTGAGAGGTTTCGAATACAGTTATGAAGGCTAATTCATGTAACATCCCTATGTGGGCAAATGAGACTATAACATTTTCGAAAGAATATGTGGCTTCAAACCGCATGTTCTATGGTTGTTTCAGCAGTGACTATAAACTCTTTGGTAAAGAGAGTATTCATCGATGATGGAAGTGGTGTTGAAGTGATGTTGTTAGCTGTTTCGATCAGTTGGATATAGATCGCAACAATTTGAAAAAATCTGCTTCGCCGTTGTTGAGTTTCATAAATAAAACTGTGTTTCCTTTGAGGGTGATCACCTTGCCGATACAGATAGCTGATAGAGATTGAGGGGCGACGATAAACTATTACTTTGAGGGTGATCACCTTATCATTCGATGATGAAGTTTACTAAGGAAAAGAGAGTGGCTGCCATTTGAGGAGATTAGGTGGTTTTAGAAACTTATAGATACTTCATTCAATGTAGTATCTCTAAGTTTCTTCATGTCTCTTGTCATTGAACCAGTCATGTTACTTAGAGGATATCTAACATAACCCTTGATGCTTTAATCTAACGGTGGCATGGCTTCATCTATGAAGTTATCATTGTGATTCATACCATTCCCTCCATGGTACAAAGGTTTCTTCCTTGAAACATAATCATTATCAAAATGTATACAAAGATAAATCAACAACATTAACGTAGCACTAACTCCATAGTCTTCAATTAACACAATCTTGTAAGTGTGTTTGTTCACATGCACCAAAACATGGAAAAGACCATCACTATGGGGTTTTGACTTAGATTTCTTTGCATTAGAAGACCTCTTTTGGTGAATATGTAACCAAACCCAGTCTCCAGGTTTGAAAATCATCAGTTTTCTACCATGGTTTGCTTTCTCCTCATTCTGAGCATTTGTCCTTTCAATTCTATCTAAATTTTTTGTGCATCTGCTTGAAAGTTAGTCTTCTTTTCCCCATCAAGGTTCCTAATATGTTAAAAAATCAAAGGAAATATATCAAGTTGCGTAATATGTAGGTAACCATGAAAAAATTCAAATGGAGAAAAGATATAGTATAATGAACAGTTTTTTTGTAAGCCAACTCTTATATGGGAACACACACTTCCCAATTCTTCAGGTTTTTCTGGACTCAAGCACACAATAAGGTTCCCAAGGTGCAATTGGTAACTTCTACTTTCCCATTTGTATGGGAATGACTTGCAGTTGAAAACACTAACTTAGTTCTTAACTTCCTTCAGAGTGTATTTCGAAAGAAGGATACCGTTGATGTGACGACAAATGCATGTGTTTTCCGAAGCATTTAACATCTCTTTTGTTATGTCTTTGTGGCAAGATTTATAGATTTAGGTAGGTTTACATCATAAGGGGTTTAGATGACCGTTTTCGGTTTTTGTATCTAAATCCTTCATTTTGC
>JAULKM010059301.1:0-12397 GCA_032355605.1 Rubia tinctorum | reverse complement strand
TTTATCTTGCATCTCTTTAGACTGATCCGAGGCAGCAGGGGAGGTGCTGGATGTTGTATTCACAGGTGGCATAAGCTTTGTGTCCTGCATTTCTTTATACCGCACTGTGTGGAGACTTGGGGGAGCGTTGAAGAAGGTCCTGTGGTTTTCCAGTTCCTCCTTATCCTGATGGTGAACTTCATAGGAAATCCCTTCAGATGTTGAGGGGATATTTGTTTTGGAGTTGATGAGTGGTGTAGTGTCCATGAGGAAAGGGTGGGGAGCTAGTACTGGTGTGTCACCATTGAAACTGTCATCTTTGGACCCAATGTCAAGAGGGTATTTTTGTGGTGAAGAGGGTGCTGTGTTGAAACCCAAGCTTATCTCTATTTCAGTGTCCCTGATGTCTTCCACAATTATATCCTCTGCTGTTGTATCCAGAGCTGTAAGGACTTGTCTATCCTTCTGGGCTCCCAAACTTGCTCCTGGACTATCCTGCTCCTGATTGTTTACATTCTCCACAACTGGGCACTGTTTTAATGTGTCTTCTTGGGGGTTGTCTGGGATGTACTCCACTATCTGAGTGCTGGAGTGAGGTTGACCTGAGGGTGATTTTTCTGAAGCCATGACTGCAGTATCTATCACAGTTTCTATTGCTGCAGTGTTTGTCTCAATCTCTAGAACACCTTGATTTTCTGAGGAGGAATGTTGCTCAGGATCATCCTGCTCATCTAGGAGGCAAAATCTGTTTGATGTAGTGAAGTTAGGAGGGGGGAGGGAGGTAAGTTTGGAGGAGCTACATAACTGTGGCTCTGATTGTTTCCCTTTAGCCTGTTGTGTCTGCTGAACAGAAGATTTTCCATTGTCTGCTGGCTCAGGGGCCACAGTTTGGGATGGTGGCTTGGATTTGTCCCTCTGGTTGTGCCTATTGGTCTGAGAGGAGGTCTGAGTGGGTGGTTTCCTTCTGTTCCACTGCTGTCTAGGATTAGAATGTGTCAACTTCTGAGAGGGCTGACTTTCACTAGGCCTACACTCATTTTCAGAATGCCCCAGTTTTTTACATTTCTTGCAGTAGGCAGGAAATTCCTCATAGGTGATAGAGAAAACCTTGTTTTTGGTAAGGGATCCTAGTCTGATTTTTGATGGCCTGTCCTTGCAGACATCCATTTCTACACACATCCTTATAGTTGAAGGTCTAACTAGATTTTGGGGATCAGCAACAGTTGATGAATCAGCAAACAGTAATTCCCCTAAGGCATTGCCTATATCAGCTAAAGCATTTGGATGGAAGAAGTGAACAGGGGGAAATTCAACAGTTAACCATACCGGGGCTAAAGATGATTCTGATTCATAATCGAAGTCTTTCGTCCATTTTAGCACCTTCATCACCGCTCCTCCAAGTTGCCATGTCCTTCGAAGCCAACAACGGTGATAGTCTTCTTCTAGGTCAAATGTTATCCTCACATGGTTGGAATCCATTGCTGCGATGTGGGTCGAGCCTTTAAATCCAATAGTTGCAAATTGCTTTCGCAAAAAGATCATCGCTGGGCGGCCCATAACAAACTTTCCAATTAGAGCCTTTGAGTAGGGGGCAGCCAACAAATCAATTTCTTCATCGGGGTAGAGTACTGCAACCTCACCTTTGTACGTATAAACTGGGTGAAGCTCCAGTTTAGAGGGGCCAGAGATTGGGGTTTTAAGTTTCTTAGCGAAGGATTGGGCGGGGGTATTCAGATTAGGTAATTTGGTCTGTTGAGGCGGCGGCGGCCATGGCGGAGCCACCATGGAATGACCGTTATCAGCGAGAATGAGTCAAGAACAAACTTATCACCGGTGGAGAGAGTAAGATGGGCGTTTCTACGATTTCAAAAAACTTAAAGTTTGTGTTGTTCCTTCATCATCCGCTGCTTGTTAATACCTGACAATTTTGCACAAGAATCATCATTCAATAAAGATATATTGACAACATGCTTTGGATCCTTACTAATATCTTCATCAATTTCAACCAATTCTATGTCATGGTAAAATTCAAAATTTCCACAATATTCATTCAATTCATTGGCTATGCCTATCCATTTCAAGAGGTATTTGATCTAGAAGAATCCCTAGATCTATAGATTTCATATCCCACCTTGTCCCCTTCAAACTCTAAGGTTAATGTCCCATGATGTACATCAATCTTTGTTCTTTCCATTTTTGGAAATGGTCGCCCCATAGAAGTGTGGGTGCTACATGTTGAGAACATAGAAATACATGGGGTAATATAAGCTTCTAACCTTTAACAAATACATCCCTAGCTACCCATTAGGACTAGCTTAAGAATGATTGGCCAATATTATTATAACCCTTGTTTCTTAAAATTCCTTAAAGTTTAGAGTTTTAAAGAATGAGTATGTGATTAAATTAATTAATGCTCCTTAGTATATAATGGCTTATTTTATGAAAACTCCTTTCCAAGATGATAGAGATGGAAAACATGCAGGGATCACTACATTTTAGGAATTTTTTATGGCATACCACCGACAGATGTCCTCTAATTTTTAATTTTCCAACTTTCTTAAGGGTTTTGGACCTCTTTTCAGTACAAGCTTTTTTAAAGAACTTTTATATCAAGGTATTTGAGCTATGACATCAAGGATAGGGATTTTTATCTTGCACCTACGTAATACCTCGAATGGATTCTTGTTGTCAGCATCTTTGCCCTTAATTGCCCTCAATGACTCTAGAAATGGGGGGGGGGGGTGACCTTCTCGATATTAGTTTTGATGTGTGCCTATGGAGACACTTCTGGTTTGTCTCCTGGTTCCAAAGTCTCCACCTTGTTGTTGGAAATTCCCTTGACAAAAACCTCTTCTTCAGCTTTCACATTAGTATCCTTGAAAACTCTATAATATTATTTGTCTACCTCTTTCTCGGCCTCTTAGATATTTTTTCCATTTCTTAAGGTAAAGGCACTTACATTTTTGCCTCGATTTCACTTCTTGTTGAGATAGAAGTTTTCCCGATTATCTAGCTTCGAGTTGGCTCACCTAAGTTGCTTGTTAAGTTATTTGAACTTTCATGTTATTTATCCCCGAGAACAAAATAGGTCATTTATTTTGGTCACATGAGTCAAAGCTTCCATCAATTCATCCCGATGCGACTTTGTATTTCTTCCTTGAGGATTCAAATTAAGTCTATCTCGAGGCTAAGGTTGTTGAGACTCCCAGTTGAAGCCTTGAAAACCATTATAGTGAAGGAAATACTCGCGGTCATCCTTCCATGTGTTCCTCTATCTGTTATTGGAGGACTAGTACATGTCATACTTATTTTCAAATCATTGGTTCCTTTGGAACCCTTGGCCGTATCCCTATGCTCCTCGATAACCCTTGTAGGCTTGGAATTCTTTTCCACGGTACCCTATGACCTTAACCTGCTTGTGTGAATTATTTTTCAATCAGGGGCACATGTTAGTTGGGTGATATAGTGAGAGAATCCCACAATCTTCCACTTGTTCAAGCCTACCCCTCATAAATTATTTATTATAGAGGCAAGAGCTTGGAATTTCTCCTCTAGCTTTGGGGAGGTAGGATTTGCCTCATCTTTCATCTTAACCCTCGACCTCATTCTGAATTGTGTTGTGCCATTGGCCATCTACTCAAATAGGCCATAGAATCCTTGGGGGCTCTCGTTGGTTATAAATCCATTGCAAGTCACGTTCACCATTCAGATGTCCTCATCCTTGAGTCCTTCAAAGAAATAGTAAAGTAAATACCCATCTTTGAAAGGGTGGTAGGAGCATCTTTCTAGAAACATCTTAAACATTTCCCAATACTTGTAGAGAGTCTCATTAGAGTGTTGAGAATCGTTTCTCAATTTCTTATTCACAAATTACAAGTATGTCCTAATTTATACTCGATCACATGATGTGTAGAGCTTGATTCCTTGGAAACTTCCACAGACTTTCACTCGATGGCTTCACACCCTATCATCTATCACTTCCTACGGATATAACAAGTGGTGATATTGCAGTGCCAACATTATCCCTCAATCCTGGGGTTAATAAACCTGTGACAACGCACTATTATTTAAATATGGGAGTAGCGTAGCTTTCCAGGCCCAACATGAATACCAAATGTAAAGTGCATCATGTACAACGTAGAGCATCAATACCTCACTATTACCCTCTAAGGGACTCAACTTACCTAGTTTACCACAAACTCATGATAAGACCGTTAGGATTACCCTATGACCCTACCATGATGATAGATTACCGACCCAATCGGCCATATATCATGTATCATCCATAGACTAACTCAACCACACATTTAAGCCTAATATATCTCAATAACTAACAATCATGCACAATTGTCACTCCTAAACACGATTTTCACATTGACCATTGACCAAACCAACAAAAAGCTAAAATTTCTCTGGGTTCATTCCCGAGCCTGGCGCTAAATTATGGCATAATTTCAATAAGTCATAAGCCTAATATTAATCATGCATAATCATGGCATCAAAATAAAAGTAACAATGATAATCAAAGCACAAATTGGAGGATTCTTGGAATCTCACAAATAGTTAATAATTATTTTTAGCAAATGCTCCCAAGTACTTATCTATCCTAATCTACAATAATCAATAATAAGGAATGGATTAGAGAAGCTAAACATGATGGAATAAAGGAAGAGAGAATGAAAAAGTACTAGTGAAAACCTAGAAGTCCACCTCATTTCTCCAATGGATAAATGATTGCTATTATAGATGAGAAGAAATAGAGAGAGAAATCAATATTTTTAAACTCTAGTCCACTTGATGGCACATACAATGTCTAAGTGTCTGAAAAAGACCATATATGTTTACACAATTCCTTCCCTAGGACCTCTTTCACTTCTGAGAGCGCATGCTGTGTAGTTTTACACGGTCCATTCCCTGGGACAGTCCATTGGGCCTTTTGCAACTTCTGAGTGGCATGGTCTATGCAGTTTGCCTTTGTTTCCCTTATTGCTTCAAAATTTGATCCTTTTATTTCCTCTTCAAAGCAACCTTCTACCACATTGATAAGTGGCCTTCAATATAATACCACCCTTGTGGATAACCTTCTCTAATGATGTTGTCCAATAAGCATATAAAGTATCTAGAATATGACCAAATCATGAAGGCAAAACACACTAGACATTAAATGCTTACAAAATAGGGAAATTAAGGTGAATAACCACCCAATTTGATTCTAACCTCCTATATGGTGAAACTCTAATAATCTAGCTAACCACCAACAAAATATGTTTAAAATGGGTATCAAATATGTTGAAAATAGAAAATTACCGTCTCATCAAATCCCGCACACTTAGACCCTTACTCGTCCTTGGTAAGAATGGATATATCTCTCAGATGGTTTCCTAAGCTCTATTTCCCAAACACAATCAACACCTTTATTCCTAGAATTAAACCCTAACCCAAAAGATAAAGAAGGTTCACTAACCTTCATATCCTGGACCAAGTAGTTCTAACCACAAAAAATCAACATTTCATGCCATATAGGAATGTGGTATGAAAATCTAAAGAAAAATAAAAATATAGCTTAATCTATCTGGAAGTCCCACAAAAACTAATAAAAATGAGCTTTGACATAATCGAATTCCTCTCGTTCTCTCAGTTATCCTAGGAGCTCTCTCGGGCAGTCATCCTAGCCTATTTTTTCAAGCCTCACACCTCACCCTTTTCCTCACTTTTAGGCCTCTTTTTTTGGTCATAAGTCGCCTTTCGGGTTTTCAACTTAGTGGGGTCCTTTTTTTGTTTCCTTATTTAATTTTACAAAAACATTAAAAAAATTCATGATAAAAATTGCCACATAAGGAGTTCCTTATTTCAGCACATAAGATTGCAAACACAAAATCAACAAAAACTCAAAAACAATCATCCAAAGTGGTATAAACCTCCCTGAAACCAAGCGATACCTAAATCCAAATACTAGCACCTCGCGCCAGCGAACCAAACACAAAGTTTAGCTCATAGAGTGAAAAGTGCGACTCACGTTGCGCAAGAAGATTATCAGTGCTCACGTCCCAACAAGACCACAACCCAACAATAAAACAAACACAATGTGAACCATGATCACACGACTGGTTAGCTAAAGTGGGCCATGATCACGCAGATCACTAACTATAAATAGAGACTAAAATAAGGGAACATGTAATGGCAATTTTCCAGAAAAGACAATGAACAGGAACTAAGACTTACTTGGGCATCAGAGCTTAGTCCCAGGAACTCCAGGGTGTGTGGGACAATCAGACTGGCACATAATGACCCCGAAAATTATGGTGGCCTAGAAGGAGTTCCCCACATCAGTGGGGCCCTTTGTGAGGACTTGTTTTTTTTCTTCCTAGGCCTTCAAATTACCCGGGAAAGGCTGGGATCCTTTAGTAAGAAGAATCATTACTTGACGCCATCACGAAACCCAATCATAGGAACAAAATGGCTGAAAACAAAGAAGCATATACATGTACCAGAGGAGAAGAGATGATCTAAAAAACAAAAGGTACTACCTATGTACAAATAAATCTTACACTCAGCAACAAGGTAAGCCTCAACATCAAAATCTACACACAATACAAGAATTTTAGCATTTAATCCTTCCCCCATATTACATTTCAAGGATGCAAAAAAAGTAGTCATGGAAATTAGGTCTATCATAAAGTATTAACAGAAAGAAAAGTACTGAGCGCGGTATAAAAATACAAATTAAATCACTTTTTCGGTCAAAGGAGATAAAAAAATCCTGGGATTAGAAGACCCAATACAAAAACGAAAACCATAGATTTGAGTAATAAAACACTCGTCCTAATCTGTTAGATCACATCAAGGAATATTACATTGTTTCAAATAGTGAACCTATAACATATGTAAGATAGTTAACTAGGTTCCAGGTTGTGAGCTAGACTATCTATAATGGCAGTGCGTCAATGCAATGTCGTTAGATTCCCATCATACAACTTTAAGTGGGGCACTTGGCCATAATCCATCCCTCTTGCACGACCCAAACTCATACTCTGTAGTGCAACCCTGATGCATGGGCACCAATTTGAAAGAAGGCAAGTATGTCGGGAAAAAAATAATTTTCATCATAAAATTTTCGTTATAATGGCATACTTTATTCAGTCTATGCATAGTTGAATGAACACTTAAAGCTAGTCCAATCATGCGAGTTTGTTAACCGTGCAGCCTACCTATCCCCGAGATCTAAGCCACCATGATTCTAGGGCTTCCCTCCCGTTAATTTCCCTCGGTCCTTGCAAATAGTGACTGGATGAGATGGGTATTCATCATCATCTTCCACCCGACATTCGGTGATCCCAATCGACGATCCTTGAAACATAAGATAGAAAATAATAATAAGCATTAGGTAAATCACAATATAGGATAGTTGAACAAATGATTGAACGGTTCATTAACAGCTAGCATGAGAATTTCTAGAATATCCCACAAGGGGCGTAACCTGAGTTTGCATTTCCGAAAATGGAGATAAGTCCTCCAAACAACCCACCAATAAAAGATTCCCATGATACCAGTAAGGTTCTAGGCACACTCCATAGGTACCCTCCCACAATCCCACACTATATTCCCCACATAAAGCTTACAACTTACACACATTCACCACAACTTCAATGACAACATAAAACAGGCAGAGAAGAACTACAAAAGCAGCCTCACTAGCACCTAAATATAAATGAATAAAAAATAAACTAAAAATGAGGTTACCCCCAATAGCGTGGCATTTATTTAGGAAAGGTTTATACATATAAATTGTAAATGACATTTAGAGTATCCAAAAAGGCTTAACTTTATGCTTCCCAATAACTACTTGGGCACTCATTTAGACTTTGGAAACAGAACACATTTAGCAATATGGCATAGATAATATAAATAGACTTTCCCACGTGGCATACCTATTCCCTAACTACCTCACCAGGTTATACTAAGCCCACAAATTCAACACGGACACTACCTCGCAATTATTTATAACCTCATAAATGCAAAATACCTACATTTCTTCACTCCTTTGCTAGATGCGACACAATTTGAGAAATCAAACACGCATTTTCTCAACATGTAATACACCAACCCACGTGACAAAGACACCAAAAATATTATGGCCTTTCATATGCCTAGAAAATCACCAGCCTCGGGACATGAGTAGATACTCACCCCGTTCTCTGTCCAACAAACACCCACTATACAAAGATAGTAAGGATACCGCGGCTTCGCATACGCTTGGAAAATCACCAGCCAGCGACACCAAAAGATATCCACCCCTTTCTTTGTCCAATAAATACGAATTGTGAAAAATAACTCCTATCAAACATAGCCAATGTGGTTACTGCAGCTCCGCATACGTTTAGAATATCACCATCCCCACAACACAAGTAGAAAACCACTATATCCTCTGTATAGCACACCCACCCACTCCCTCGTACATCACCATTAACATCATACTTCCCAAATTAAAACCCCAACAATTATAATTACTAAGCATAGTAAAAAACAAATGAACAGCAAAATCATAGGAACAAACACAGAGGAGTCTTTAAGAAAAACTAGGAAATACATACTTTCCATTAATAAATAGTTACACATCTCCCATTCAGGATTTGTTACAAAAATATTAGCTAATATTATAATTCGAGCTCGATAGAACACTTTTGGCTACATAGGAAGTAGGTGACCCCCTAAGGTAAATAGTCTATAGCCTTCACTTCTCCTACTTTTTTCGAGAATTTCCTCTAGCTTCCATCGCATGTGTAAATACACCATTTTCCATGCCACATATATTACACTTAATAGAACTTACAATCGATAATAGGTCTGTAGTCCGAGTGGCCTAGCTGTACACTCATCAATTAGACATAGTATGCATAAGTTTTTAGGTCCCTCTTTAAGCTATGTACCTACTGCACGAAGCAGTGAACATCAGCCTTCCAACCATCCTTAGTAGCACTAACATTATAGCACAAAGGTTACCATTCACTTCATGTTGTTTCTTCAATAAATACTCTAGCTCCCGAAATCTCTCTGTAGCCCGAATAGATCACATTTACTCACGCTCAACCTTTCTCTCCAACCTCTCATACTTTGTTAAAAGACGAATTGATAAATCATGTTCCTCATCATATCAGAAATTCCAATCTTGAATCCCCCCGACAATCGATAACATTCAACTTCTAATTAATCCTTCCCATGAAGCATATGATCCACACGGTCAACCTGTTTGGATATAGTAATATCTAGCTACTCACTCTCTCGGGATTTCCACACAAAACATTACTGCCATTCTCTTTTTTGCAACCTAACATCCATCTGTTCCTTCTTCATTCTTCGGATGAGGAAATCTTGCTCAAATAGATTGGCATCATACTCATTAAATGATGCAACATTATACTCTTAGCACATCTTCCACCTTAACTCAAACTCAATAAACCTCGACACAACAGCTCTTATACCACCCCCTAGCTTTATTAGCCACCTCTTAGCCTTTAGAAGAAATCCTTGCATTCTTAAGATATTCATGAACTTTATCCATATCTAGTATACAAGACTTTACATCCTTAGTTAAGTCACTAGGAGAATCATCGTAAGGAAATCCATTTCCAAAGCTCGACGAATCATAGCCACCCTCCCCTAACCTTTCCAATGCTCGAAGAATCATAGCCATCCCCACTAATAGGAATAGAAGGAAAATTCTCCCATTCGTCCACAACAACTACACTAGCACCATGAGCCCCTTCTTAAGTGAAGATAAGATTATGAGGTGGTATCAACGGGCCAAAAGAGAACTCTAACATACTAATCCGTAGATATGCAAGGAAGCCAAAAACCAAGAAAAAACCAACCACCTAACTAGAGGAAAAACATAGAAGCAAACCCACAAGGCAATGCCAAGGTATAATGAAGCACCACAGCGAGGCATGAAAAAAAATATAAGTGAAATCATGACAAGGTTTCAATCACACCCTAAAATAATTAAGGTACGCTCATCAAAAGGTACGACACCGGATGAAAATCACTTTGTATAAACATAAATTGATGAAAAATTTAAAATGTTTTTCTATACTCATCCCCATGTTAGAGGACATATTGATAAGCATCTCATAGCCATGGAATTAGGTATGCTAAAGATACATATCAAGGAAGGGATATCCGATAGTGTTATACCTATATTAGCTACTCAATAAGGGCAAAAACTGATGAAAAAAAAAACTTTTTGCTAGCAACTCTAGAAATAGGAAATACCATACATCACAATCAAAATAGGATAATAATATTTTCCTTCATACACCCCAAGTCCATACAAAATAAAAAAATTATAACAGAAATTACCTAGCTAGCCTACTCTAAAAGGTATTACATTACGTTAATTATGAACCTGTTACATAGGTAAGTCCTTAGCTATAAGATAGCCCACAAACTATGGACGTACAGTAAGATAATGTCATTAGGGGGAAAAGTTTTCATCTCTCCTTCTACACCACATCCATTCCTCAAACTGCCCCTCATGATGGGGAACTGCCTCCTTGAAGCCAAGTATGCCAGCAATACATGGCTCTTATAGTTTTTCCCATCATGTCTACAAGTGATTAGCCTTGTAAATGAGTACAACTATAATTTACGAGCTTGAAAACTGTTCCCTACTATCCTAGAAGATAAATAATGTCTTAAAGAAAGACGAGATCATTTGCTTACAAGTTAAAACTCCCATTAGAGAATACAAGTGGCAAATTTAAGAAATAAACCCACCGCCTACACTATGGATCCTCCTTCCTGATCTACAATCCTTAGAAGACCTGGGCACTAATCCCATGCAAATTTTTCCTTGTGCCCATTCATTGGGATTCCAAAATGATGTCATGACAACATCATCCACATTGAGTCTATCTTTGTAAATCACATCTATCATGTCCAAAACCATTCAAAACACACATGAACACACACAAACCTATACATACCAAGTAAATTAACAATAACATCTACTTACTTTGTGTTCTAATGACCTCAAGCCAATAGATAAATAATAGGTCTTGCACCCCAACTGAGTGGAGTAAACACTCTAACCAACTACGGTTTCCCTTCCAACTTATTCATGTCTTTACCAGCGTCTTTGATCATTTCACCCAGCTACGATTGAAGGTTAAAAATTAATAACCAAACCATAATTGGCATCTATACAATTTAAATACAATAGTTTGCAAACCTGCACCAACCAGGGTGGAACATCCCACAACAATAGCAATCTGGTCGGTCTCTCCACCACTAGAATGAGAAGTATCCCCATTCGAGCTAGTAGGAATATCGGGAATAACTGTAGTATTCTTACCCGGGGGAAGTGGGCTGATACAACCATTATTTCACCTCCCCCTTTGCATTTTTTACAGGTTTAACGCCAAGCATAAATAATGTAATCCCTATATAACATATGAAAAATTAGAATATGAACAAAACACTCAAGTGATCAATCAAAAGAAAATTACAATAATAATAACCTTGATTTCTACGAGGACAATTTATGTTCACAGCATGACGTAACATTTCCCTAACTAGCTGACTCTTATAAGTCATCCTTCCTATCTTAGATCAAGGTTCAATAAAAACAAAATGATCCAAGGAGGAATGGGCATACCTTCTAATTCCTTAATAGAGAATTAATAGTTTTTCCAAGGGTCACAATTACTAGGGAATTTGTCTACTAGGTGTGCAGTAGGAATAGGAGGGTAAAACGTATACATACCTGTGGAAACAACACTACACAACTAATAAAAATTAAGAAAATCCTCAATTTCTAAATATTTTGTTTGAATTTTCACATATTCCTATGTAACCAGTTAACATAGCATAACATCGTGGATGAAGTTGAGCAAGAGCAACATTATATCTATGTAAATTTTTTTTAATAAAGTCAAGGACAAGTAAGGAAAACCTATACAGTAACGAAGCTCATAAACATAAAAAATCCCAAAGGAGGATTCCATACTCCTTCCCTTACCCCGGGTAACCTAATATTAAAGTTGTTTAGAAATTGATGACATTATAGAAACTATGACAAAGTGGGACTATTTATGATATTATCACAATCATCTATATCCCCACAAGTTTTTTTCCAGCCACACGATCCTCTCTGGAGCTAGCATCACTACCACTTGCTGTCCCATCATTACCTATATTGGATCGGGTTACAAAAGAAGACGACACCGACTGAACGACACCCATATTTGAATAATGGAAAACGACAGAAGAAAGTACCTTAGAAACCTATAAGATTTAGGATGAACTCGTTCAAAAAACCCAGTGTAAATGATATTACTTACACTGGTCGTCGTCGTACCTCTCAAAGATACAATTTATAAGCCCTAAATGCTTACTAAATACAATTAAGTAGATAGTGGCA
>JAULKM010059282.1:0-12398 GCA_032355605.1 Rubia tinctorum | reverse complement strand
GACTGCCGCCCCCCCGGACCCCCAGGCCAGGGTCGCAGAAGCGGCTATTACAGTATTCAAGGCATACCAACACATTTTATGATATAAGGGCTGAAAATTTTGATTCATCCAACCTTGAAAGCCGGAGCATCTGTTAATTCAAAAGGTATCACAATGAATTCAAAATGTCCATGATGAGTCTTAAAAGCCATTTCAAATTAGTTCACCAAATGTTGGAATTGGAAAACAATCCTTCACGGTCAACTTATTAAACTCTCTATAGTGCATGCTTATCCTCCACGGTGAGTCATTTTTCTTCACTAACACCACAGGAGATGCAGAAGAATTGTTGTTTTGTTGAATCACGTGATTATCCAACACTTTCTTCAATTTCTTCTCCATCTCATCCTAGTATGATTATTTCCCTTCTTGTTGTTCTGATCAACTCTAGGTCAGTGAAGCTGCCAGTTGAACATGTATCAAGTAAAATGCTAATTCTCAAGCCTGTAAGTCGACCAAACAAAGTCGAGGTGTTGATTCTAGAGTGTTCACTTCACAACCAACAGGCTTAAAGAGAGAGCAATTCCGGTTTCCCCATTTTCATTACTTATTGTTCTTCATCCACTTCAACCAAGATTTGTACCAGAGCCAATGATTCACAACTTTTTTTTAGACTTGCAATGGTGCCCAGGTGTGAATTTTTCGTCACACTTAAAGCAAAGATTATGATCCCCCTGCATTGAAGCTCTTGAGGGGAAATCCTTTGGACCTTTCACCCACATTCTTTCTATCACCAGTATTATTTCTCCACATAGGTCCATCCGCAAAATTCTTCAGATCCTTATTATTACTATTCCATTTCGGTTCATCACCCCCGGGATTTAGCATAATGTGCAGGATGGCCTACGCTTACAAAACCTCTATGCTTTCTACCCTCCACTTTGAGATTCAATTCCTGAAAACAAGTTATCTCAACAGTATTGTGCACCGACTACGGTTTAAAGGGTTTTATCATTGGTTTCACTTACAAAGCTAGATTGTTCAGAAAGATAAGGATGCTGACCAATGATTTATGACCTTAGATCCTTGAAATTTTCCTGGTATTCCCGCACTGAACAAGCCTGATACAACTTATTGAACACAAACTACATCCTGGCCGCCGATTTCAGAGAACCGCTGCAGAATAGCATAACAAAACCATTCCATGAAACTAATTTTTTTATATAATTTTCTCATTTTGATACCAAACCCCCGCTCGTTCTTCTAGATAGATTTCAATGACCTCTACCCTTCGCGGATGCAAAATATAATAGTAGTTGAATAACTTCCCTCATTTTTGTAGTCATTCCATCGGGTTTTCTCCATTAAACATTATGGTGTATACCTAACTCATGAACCACATCACTAACCCACAATTTAAACGTTGTTGCCCAGCCAAGGAATGAAACATGAGTAGGGTTAATGATCCAAGAAAGGTGGAGCCATGTTTGAAATACTCAGCTATGAACCGATAAAGGCGGAACCACGTTTGAATATTTAACCACGAATTGTGATTGTAGGAGCCATGAAATAACTCACAATCTCAGATGTTGACAATACGAAACCACGATTGTGGACATTTATAAATACAAGGAGAGAAACACTGAATAAGGTAAGGGAAACCTAACTGAGAAATTCCAATTCTTGGAAGGAGAGTACTGACTTAATCGTTGGAACCTTTTCCCCGTAATTACTTCTGGGATTTGTTTAACAGGAAGAAGGTGAATATCAGTTGTTTGGCCTGATTAGGAACACCGCATCATTGACGCCGTCTGTGGGGACGGAATTTTTTTACAGTCCTTCATTCCCTTCAGGATAAACAATGGTGTTCACCCGAAGTGAAAGAAGCCAGAATCACTATATACAAGAATAAACAGTTGGGCAAAATAAGACCATGCATCCCAATCAAGCTTAAGCACATGTTCCTAGTAAAGAGCAGGAATATAGCAGGGAAGATAAGGAGGATGATGAAGAGGAAGCGGAATCTCCTAACACAAATCAAGAAAAGGAGAGGAGAGCGTTCGCAATTTTCTTAGAAGCTAACAGAGAAGATCTGTACAATTAGTTCTTAGCCACTATCAAACTAGAATCACCAAAAATATGTTAAAAAGCAAGTCAAAGGCACAAGAGCTTTAAGTACGAAGAAGTGTCAAGGGATATAGTGGCAGATAATGATGCAGACAAGTCACTGTTGGCTCTACATCTTCGCGATTTCAGGATGCCGAAGGATTTCAGGCTACCCTTGCATGTTAAAATATATGATGGGACAATAGATCCCCTAGGAATTCCTACATTCCTATCGCAATAGTATAAGATTTTGCTATGCGGAAATCTAGTTAGTGTGCAAGGCTTTCCCTATCTTCTTATCGGGAACATCGATTACATGGTACGAAGACTTTCCAAATGGAAGTATTAGGTCTTGGGAACAATTGTTAGACTTGTTCTTGGGGCGCTTTTATCAGAAGCAGAAGTTTACCAAAATAGTAGCGGAACTAAACAACATAGCCCAGAAAAGTGATGAAAGCCTCGCAGATTACCATAATAGGTTTGTCACAGAAAGTTTGCAAGTTTGTGATCTGTTGTTCCAGTTCTCATTGGGTGCATTTACAGGGGGGCATGCGATCAGGAGAGTGTTACAAGGAGCTCACAAAAACACGCCTGAAAACCCAATGGAATTGCAAAACATGATTGAACAATATGTGCAAACCGAAGAAGCAAACAATCGCAAAATAGAACATTAGCGAGGTGAAAAAAGAATAATGGAATATCCACATAAAGGCTTTTATAAATAAAGGATAAGGGAATACTCCTTTCAAAGGAAGAGAGTCAGGGGTGCCGGTCACATCATTTCAAGAAACTCCTTTGGCAAATTAGCAAAAAGACATCTAGAAAGAGAATAGAGAGATATTTTGTGAACCTGCACTAATGATAGCACTACCAGACAAGAGATCCATAGAATACTATCGTGCCTTCCAGAAGAACCATGGGCATGACATCGAATATTTCAGGAACTTTAGAAGGAAAATAGAGAAGAATTTGAGGAATGACTATCTCGAGCCAATACAAGAAGGAAGATGGTGGAAACCGGTACAATGAAGCAAATAAAGCAGGGAACTCGTTGGCAAAAAACCAAGGGATAGCAAACACAGAGAGAGCAAGAATCAGAAGATGACAGCGGCGGTGGATTACGAAGAAGACACGGCGAGTGAGGCCCTAAAAAGAGTAATCCCATCGATACATGGATCAACTGAGTTTTTGTCTAATAATGCCTGGAAATCCAAGGATAGATATTCTCCACCATAAGGGTTTGCTGATAAGAGATTTTGTACGGACGAGACAATCACATTTAGCGAAGAGGATGTAGTTCCCAACGCTTCACCTCATAATGACCCAATGGTCATTATCGCTAATATTGGAAATGATACAGTTCATTGAGTGTTTGTGGATGATGGGAGCACAGTCAAAATCCTATTTGTTAATTGCTTTGATAAGTTGGGATTCAAGCAAACCGATCTAAAGAAGTTCACATCTTCTCTTGTAGGATTTACGGGAGAGCGGAGACGCCTTTGGGTAACACCCTATTGCCAGTTACCATAGGTGAAAATGATTTTAAAAAATAGTACTATCATGTGCGAATTCATTGTAATAGATGCACCAATTCCATTTAATTCCATCATCGATAGACCCTGGATGAATACAACGAAGGCGATATGGTCCACGTATCACTTAGTGATGAAGTTCCCAACTCTAGCAGGAATCACAACAATAAGGGGACACCAGAAAGCAACCAGGCAGTGCATGGTAATTGTGATGAAAGCATGAAGACGTACGAAGCAGACAAAAATGGTTAGCACTATCTTGGATAATGGCTTATTTAGGCAATCAGAACCTCAAATAGATCTGGAAGAAGAAACTGAATTCGTTAGACACTTATAAGTGATCAAGATAGGAAAGTACCTTCCAACCGAGGTGAAAGGAAAGGTCATCGAAATCTTACAAAGTCACGAATATACATTCGCGTGGGTGTATACAACATGGGAGGAGTCAACCCGAGCATTGCTACCCTTTCTCTAAATATTAGCGGTTCAATCAAACTAGTCAAGAAAAAGCAACAAAGCTTTGCTAGTGATAGACATAAGGTGATTGAAGAGATAGTTAAAGCATTGCTTCAAGCTGGTATTCTAAAGGAGGTAATCTACCCAAAGTGGTTAGCCAACATGGTGATGGTGAAGAAGGCGGACGCAGGATGGAGGATGTGTATAGACTTCATAGATTTAACAAGGCATGCCCAAAAGACTATTATCCTCTGCCTAAAATTGACCAATTAGTAAGCGATATCAGGGTACGAAGTCCTAGCATTCTTGGATGCGTATGAAGGCTATTACCAAATATTGATGAATCCATAAGATGCAGAAAAGACGACCTTCATAACAAGCTTTGGTGCATTTTTCTATGTGAACATGTTATTTTGCCTAAAAAATGCAGGAGCAACATATCATAGAGTAGTCAACATAAAATTTCTCAATCAAATAGGGCGAAATGTCGAAGAATATATTGACGGTATAGTTATCAAAAGCAAAAGGATATGCCAATTCACGCAAGACTTGAAAGAAACTTTGGATATGCTAAGTGCGATTAGTATGAAGCTTAATCACAAGAAATGCATAATTGGAGTAGGCACCGAAAAATTCTTGGGATACAAAGTATTCTCCAAAGGGATTGAGGCTAACCTAGAAAAAAAATAAGAAATAGTTGACTTTCTACAACCGCGAACAGTCAAGGAAGTACATATATTAATGGGATCAATGGCATCGCTTAGAAGATTTGTTTCAAAAGCGGCTGAGAAATATTTCCCGCTCTTTGAAATCTTTAAAAAGGATAAAAGGTTCAGCAGGAACGATGAAATTAAAAAAATGTATGAGTCATTGAAGAAACAACTTCAAGCATTGCCAACACCGAAGACACCAGTCCCTGGAGGAACCCTGTATCTATGCCTAGCGGTTTCAAAAAATGCAGTGAGTTCAGTTTTGGTGTGTCAAGAAGGCCAAAAAAAGTGCCAGTATACTACATCAGTAAAATACTGCAAAGTGCAGAGAAGGCATATTTGCCAATTTAAAGGCTAACTCAAGCTTTGATATATTCGGAAAGGAGATTGCAAACTTATTTCCAGAGTCATAGAATCGTCGTATATACTAACTACCCAATTAAGAATATTTTGAGCAAGTTGGAATCATCCGGCAGAATGACCAAGTGGGCTCTTGAATTGGGGTAGTATGAGATTCAATTTAAACCGCGAACTGCAATAAAGGCAAAAATCTTAACAGATTTCATTACGGAGATGACAAGTGGAGATGCATAAGAGGAAAATTCACAAGAAAATATTGTAATTGACAAAGGGAAATCCAAGTGGATATATATCGCATGGAAAATGTTCGTTGATGGAACATCTAGCAAAGAAGGTTGCGACGCATAACTACTACTAGTCAATCTAGAAGGAGGGGAATACAAATATTCACTTCGTTCGACTTTCCACTCACAAAAAATGAAGCTAAATATGAGGTAATAATATGTGGCTTAGACCTTACAATCAAGATGGAGGTTAAAAGAATTAAGTGCTTTAGCGATTCACAGATAGTAGTTCAGCAAGTGCGGGGAGACTATGAATTGCGAGAGGAGCAGAAGGATGTGAAAATGGAAGTCATACCAGTCAGAAGTATAGTAATAACAACTGTGTCAATGGTCCAAATAGAAGAAGTAAACTGGATGACACCATTAAAATATTACTTTGCAATGGAAAAATTACAAGCAGATAAGATGCAGGCTATAAAGTTGGAACTGCGAGCTCACAACTACATTTGTGATGGGGAATCTTATACAAGAAAGGCTTCTTTTCTCCATGGATAAGTGTGTAGGACCATTGGAAGCTGGAAAATCATTAAGGAAGTGCATGAAGGATTATGTGGAACACATCAAGGATCTCGGAAAATCGCAAATAAGATAATTTGAGCAGATTACTATTTGCCAACTATGTTCAACAATGCGCATGACTTTGTACTAAAGTGAAAAAGGCTGCCAAATTAACACTCCAATATCGCACAAGCCACATGCCGCTTTAACGGGAATATATGGAGCCTGGCCATTTGATAAATGGGGAATCGACCTAGTCAGACCTTTTCCCAAAGGAACATGCAATGCAAGATTTCTAATTGTGGCAGTCAACCACTTTACGAAGTGGGTAGAAGCAAAACAACAAGGAAGAGTCGCATCAAAAGTAACAAGAAAGTTTGTTTGGAAAAACACCGTCTGTCACTTTGGGGTGCCACAAACTTTATCACAGATAATATGACGCAGTTCACAAGTGGGACCTTTACCGAATGGTGCTCAAAGTTAAGGATTGCACAAAAATTCACATATGTAGCTCATCATCAAGCGAATGGTCAAGTGGAGGTAACTAACAGGACCATAGTTTGAGGATACCAAAAAAAGGATGGAAGGAAAGCGAACAGGTTGGGATGATGAGATATCCAACACATTATGGTCAAACAGAACAATTGTGCAAGAACCAACTGGAGAAATTCCATGCAGACTAGTCTATGGTCATGAGGCGGTAATACCAGTGGAAATCGGGAATTCAAACCTTCGAGTGGAAAAATACAAGGAGGAAAATAATCCTTAAATGATGAGATTGGATTTATATGAAATTGAGGAGAAAAGACAACGAACAACGATCACGGAGGAAAAGTACAAAGAGAAGATGACAGAGCGTATAATGAGAGAGTCAGAAAGATACAATCTTGAATTGGTGATCTTATTATGTGCTAAAATGAAGCAAGCCTAGTAGAAGAAAAAGGAAAGCTGAGGCCAAAGTGGGAAGGCATGTACAAGGTAACTAAAGCGCACTAATCCAACTGCTATGAATTAAAAAGATTGGATGGCAGTAGCGTTCCCAACACTTGGCATGTGATCAATCTGAGAAAGTTCAATGTGTACATCCTTTTTTTCCAGACAAGGAAAATCAAATTGTATAGGAGCCATGATATGATCATTAGTAGCGTTCTCATCTTTGCTTAGTTTCGAAGGCGATATCATCGAAACTGTATATTATGAATATCAAAAAGTATCTTTTGGGGAAAATCATTTTAAATATTTTTTACTTATAGTTTATGCAAAATCTGTAGTAAAAAAAAGTAGCCAACTATGGCACATCGCAAACAAAATCAAATATTATGTCTTGAAATTGTGGACAATCAAATTTGACCAACCATGATAAAGCAGAAAAGGCAAGTGATAGATCTTGCAGTTCGCATAATACAATTTCTCAATGTTTGAAGCTATAGATCTTGCAGCTTCGTAACCTTAAATCTGCAAGCTATGGATCTTACAATAAGGAAAATATGCCTACAAAAATAGCGACAAAAGTAAGTGATAAATGTTGCAGTTTCGCAAAATACAAACTCTTAATTTTGTGAGCTATAGATCTTGCAAAAGGGCAAATGTGCCTGCATGGTGACAAAAGCAAGCGATAGATCTTGCAGTTTCGTACAATACAAACTCTTAATTTTGAAAGCTATAGATGTTGTAAAAAGGCAAATGTGCCCACACAAACAGCGACAAAAGATAACATTAAACATTGCAGCTTTACACAATAAAGGTTTACGACCTTAATTACGAAATAAATAGGATTTTCAAACAGAAATACGAACACACAAGTGCAAATGCACAAAACACAACATATTATATTAGTCAACAGGAAATGAATTGGAGTCCAAAAGATAAACCAATATAACATAAGAGTAGTAATTAAAATATTAGGAAAATCACACTAGCACATCAAGTAAAAGGAAAAACTATCTACGCCTTAATGCGCAAAATAATCCAGAGATAAAAAACCGTCACAACAACGAGATTGCTCAGCCTCGCGTTCCTCATATATAATGTGATTGTAGTGCTATTTCATGTAAAAATAGGTAGGATGTCATGTTTGATCCCTTCGTTCCATACGATCAAGATACTTCGCTTAATACACCTTAAAATCAGTTTTAGGGCCAAATTCCTTGAGGTCAAGTTGCATACTCATAACGTCAATATTGTCTTGATAATTCTTGTTTGTAGCTGCAAAATTCCGTACTTCCTCCTCTAAGCGGTGAATATTTGATCTAACAGACTCAGACAAATTAATTCTCTGCCTGCCAATATTCATAGTCAGGTCTCCACGAACAGTGGAACCACGAGATAATGTTGGATTAACCTCAAGCTTATCTTTGTAATTAACACAAGCTTGTTAAAGTTGATGCATACATGAATCAAAATGATTACACTTAGCACAGAGATGATCATTCTCGCTACGTAGTTGAGTATTTACAACAAACTCTTCGTCAAACCTACTTTGCCCCCCAGCCGAGGAAGAAGAAAGATGATCACACTCATCCTGCTTTTTCTTTACTCGATCCAATAAATTATCAATATGAGAACACTGCTTGTCAATAATCAAAGTCTTTAGATGAGATTTTGAAGCCTTTCTTGTAGCAAAATTCTTAGCCTCTTCTTGCTGACCAATCACCTTAAACATACCCAACTATTGTCGTTGAATAATATTGAATAATTCAGCACAGAATTCTTTCAACTTACAAACAGAGTCTTGTGTGTCCTTCAGAGTCTTCTTCCATCCAAGTTCTAGATCGTTGATACTCAGTAGCATATGCTTAAGATGAATACCTAACGATAACGCCCATTCCTGAATGCGACTAGGAAGATTGAGCAAACTCATGTATACACCGACATATTCAAGATCGACTAAGCTACGAATGATATCCTTGTCCAGAGATTCAATACTATAACCCTCGGGTAAAAACTTGATAAAAGGGAAAACTGCAAAAGAAGATGAAGATGATGAGGAAATTGGAATTTTCCATCCAAGACATAATGTAAAAGATTCCACTGTAGAAAACGGTCAACAAAAACCATCTCAAGATATTCCTTGGATAGAGACCGAGTAGCTTCAACCAGCCTAATGGGGCAATATTAATTAGGAGAGATAAACCTAGGGTGACGATGAAAACAAACATTAGATCCTAAAGAGTCAAGACGTTTTAAAAACTTATGGTCAACCAAGATATCAAAATCTTGCATATAAATAAATACGATGAGAAGTTGTAAAATTATAAGGGTGATACCTAATTAATATCCAAAATAGTACAAACATTGTAGACATACATCAGAGTATCATTACAAATTAAAAAATAGCATCAGAATCTATAACACTAAAATCAACTAACATTAGAGGGAGAACTAGTCGAAGGTAGGACAACGAGAGCAGAATCCTTCTTGTTCGCATACTGAGCACAAACATCAGTGTTCACATTGAACTTAGGATTAGAAGAAGGCTTAGGATCACGAGAAACAAATGGAAGATCTTCAAAATAATCAAATTCACGCTTCTCTAGCATAGTCACAGAGGGAAAACAAGGAAGACCAATGAGGTGTGATAGTAAGGTATAAGGGTGACCACCATCAGAAATGATACCGATGAAAGCATCATTAATTAAAGCCTTATCTCTCTAAGACTTCCTCAAACTTAGCCACTTGGGGAAATTTCTTAGCTTTCACAGTAGGGTTTAACCCTCGCAGTTCAGCTAGAGCTTCGCAGTAACCAACATTGCGAGCAGAGGAAGAAACTTCCTCAAATAAATTGAATAAAGACTTCATTTTTTACGAGCTTATAAACAAGAACTTGAGGGTACCTAGGCAAAGCAGGACCATTAGTATATATCTCCTCCAGCTCGGAATGAAGCTTATTGGTTTCCTCCTCAGTGACCCATGCACGCTCATCAGCTGTTCGTGCATGCCTTTCAGCAGTTTCAACATAGACCATCATAGCTGCACATTTCTCCTCATAGCCTGACATTTTTCTTGGAGTGAACCATATTCTTTAGCGAACTTTGCAAGTTACTTACTAACAAGCTGAAGACTTTCACCAACCTTATGACATTCCCATAAAAATACACAAGCAAATATGACAGTTAGACATTACAATACAGGAGTACCAAATTAAATCAAATGTAATTTAAATACTTTTAACAAACATACCTCGGTCAATGTCTTATGGAGCGAAATTTTAGATAGAGTAGCAGGAATAGTTCCTTCTACCATCAAGTTATGGCTTCGCGGTGGAAGTTTAGGATGGGAATGGATACTACACCCTTTCTTCTTAGGTGGTTCCAAGGCGCCTGACGATCCACCATATTCCTCCATTCTTCTGGAGGTATCAGTAGCATTGTTAATAGCTACCTCTCCTCTTTCAGTGGATGCAACTTCAATGGTTACTAAGTGAAAATTTTCTTCGGCAATATTCTCTCGTGGAATTACATTTACAATGACTTCGTTCATTTGAATGGGAGGGAACTCCGTCTCTTCATTTTTATCATAAAAAAACTTCATCTCAATGAAACGTTTAGCTAAATCCATATTTTCAATCCAATATAAAACATGGGTCAGACAAACAAGCAGAAATAGCCTGATGATATGAATAATAAGGAATAAAAAGAATAATGACAAGGGGAACCAACAAGATAACGGCAAACAAACTCCTTCACTCTCAGAATTAGCATGGTGAAGACATATAGAATGTTTACTGAGTCTTAATACAACCTCAGAGTTAGCATTAAGACGAACCTCTGCGTTAGGAAGTTTGGATTTGGGAACATTATAGTTCCAAACTGGAAGATTCAGTTTGCACCCATTACAAAGTTTTAAATAGAATTTTTTTACACCACACACCATAGTTATTAGGAAATCCACAGACAAGCTCCACATTGGGAATGACTGGGTATAAGGTGAATTCATCAGACAAGTTTTTCACCTTAAGAAACTAATATAGACTACAGAATAGATCAGTCGAAAAAGAAACTTGGGGTTGCTCACACACATGATAGAAAACAACAATGATCAAGATACCTTTAGAATGAAACTTAGATAATGTGACTCGTAATATGAGATTAAATCTAAAATGTGCTGAGATAAAGGAAAAGCCAGTCCAAATTTAAGATAATCCAGATACAAGAGGTAAATCCATAAGGAGGAGTGCGAACACTCTAAGAGTTATCAGGAGCCCTATACGAAGACAAAAAGGAACATTATCTTTTAAATTTTCCAAGTGGTAATCGGAAAGAACCGTACTGGCAGTAGAAGAACACGTGAGATGGTCGGAATCCTCCCCGAAGTTGACATTGTCAACCTAGATATCTTTTACAGAAGGTTTAGAAATAATAGAGGCAGACATAACTCCTAAGATTCAGATGAAAACTCTATCAATTAGAATCACATAACACAAAAAGGTCATATTCCAGTAAAGGCTGAGAAAAGGAGCACATAATTCACACCGAGAAGAAAAAAGAAGAAGAAGAAAACCAATCGGAGAACTTCTAGACCAAGATTCATAAACAGAATTCCTAAAATAGAGACACCGTACAAATTCAAAAGTATAAGAATTGCCTGAGAAAGAGAGAATATTGAGAACACAGAAACTTATGAATTGATGGAGTGTGATGAGGAACGGGAGTGATAAAGAGGGCAGGAAGAAGATGAAGAATCCAAAAAGGTTATGGAATTTAATTCAAAAAACTGAAAAGTCAAGAGGAGTTAAATCAGACAAGAAAATAGTGATTAATATCTGACAAAAAGTGACTTACCTTTTTAGGAATATGAGAAGTCGGAGGTATATGAATGGATACATAACACGGAATAGTGACTGAGTTAAGTCATAAAAAATCGAAGCAATTATAAAGGAGGGAAATATAATGGAATGAGAGGAAATCTCGAAACGGTACAACGGATAAAAGGACGAAATCCCGGTTTAATGAAACAAAATCTCAAATGTTTAAGTCTATTAGAAGTATGACTCATAAAGTAAAAGTTCAAATATAAAATTCAAAATCGGAAACCCCAACAAAATAGCAAGTATAGCCAAGAAGCAAGCAACACTTCGTAAAGACAATTTGGTTACATCAAAGACGAACATGTTATTACAGCTTAAGAAATTCACGAAACAACAGTTTGCATACATTCCACAAAGTCATCGCTTCGTGTATCCTAGTCTTTATGGTTAAGGGGGCTTATGGTGTATATATAGCTCATGGACCACATCACTAAGCCACAAATTAAAGGCTAATGGCCTTTAGGCCCAGCCTAGGAATGAAACATGAGTAAGGTTAACGAACTGAGAAATGTGGAGCCTTGCCTGAAAGGCTCGGTCACGAACCGATAAAGGCAAAACCGTGTTTAGAGATTTAACCACAAATCAAGATTGTAGGAACCATGACATATCCCACAATTTCAGATGCTGACAATACGGAACCACGATTGTAGACATCTATAAATACAAT
>JAULKM010059263.1:0-12398 GCA_032355605.1 Rubia tinctorum | reverse complement strand
ATAATAATGGATCTAAGTGAATTCGCATGAGCTACAACCATTACATGCTTTCCAATCATAAGTTGAGGTTCAATCTGTTGTTTAAAGAAAGTAACAGCTCTTTCCAAGCACATCTCTAAGCTTTCGCCATTATGAGGTCCGACATCATAACGGAGAACTTCACAGTTATGTCTGCATGAATGAACAGAATTGCAAAAAATAATAATTAACGAGCAATGCCTATGTGTAACTGCCAAATAAAAGAAGTTAAACAATGTCAATGCTTGTCTTGGGAGGTGAAGATAAAACTAGAGTGTAATCTTAAAAAAGAGCATTATACATGAAACAAATATCAATTTCAAGTTACTTTTATAAGAAAATTCACCAAAAGTGTGTTCCATGACTGAAACATGGCTTAATATTTCCTGGAAATATACATGTAAAGTACATATTTATTTAATTGGCAATTTGTGGAAAATATGCAGATATGGAATTGTTATGCTGTAACATCAAAGAAGAAATATTTGAGATATAAGGAAGGTGGAGTTGTAATCCGACAAGATAGTTTTCGTACATGAGGTTTTGAATTCAAAATATATCAATTCCTATATTTATGAGATTGGATTAGATTTATCAAAATTGAAATTGTTGTGATAAATATTCTTTCGAATGAGATATGGACGAGATATTCTAATTCCTTACTTTAAGTGATTAGATTTGGTAATTCCTATTTCCAGGGGATTTGATTATAAATAGAATATTATATGGAGAAAAATTCTATGAGCACAAAAATTGATGTGTGCGTTGGTTTAAATAGAAGACATTCTGGCTGAGTTACTTACGGATTAATTGGAGAAAATATGCATTTAGGTTTTTGATATTCAGAAGTAGACGAGAGCTTTGAGTCTGTGTTCCAACATGATCAAAACCTTTAGATCAAAGCTCAAAATCATATACCTTAATTCCCCGGGAGGAGGACATCTAGCGTCGACGAGTTTTGAGGTCATAAGGAGTCTAATCAAGGCAGATCGGTAGCAAGGGGAGCTTGCAAAATCCACATGGTGTAATTAGAAAACATAAGTATAGTTGTATGGTGTCTATATCTTTCTGATTATTGGATTTATTGTGAACTGGGCTAGACCCCACAGATGTAGGTGAATTTCACCAAACTGCGTAACGAAGTCTATGTGTTCTTGCTTTACTTTATTACACACTTGGTTAGATAGATGATGTTGGAACATAGTTGCGATAATTGACAAATTTAGGTAAAACTAAATTTTAATTGGTATTAAAGCTAAGTCACTTACTCTTGCCTTGGTTGTGTCAAAGAAAGTGTGATCTGGTTTTACCATGGCGACCAAAGAAGGTGCTTCGGTGTTTCGGCCACCACTGTTGGAAGGAACGAACTACAACTATTGTAAGGCACGCATGAGAGTTTTTATCAACACACTTGATGAATTAGCGTGACATTTCGAGGAAACATAATGGAGTCACCCAACTGAGGATGCAGATTCTAGCTTAAAATAAAAGGAGAGAGAATCAAGTACGAAGAAAACTAAGATCAAAGACAAATCTACTTCGACTCCCCATGAAATGAAAGCTTCAATGGCCAACTTGAAAGCATTAAATGCTATTTTCATGCTAGTGGATGAGAGTCCGTTCAAACTTATCTCAACTTGTCATCAAGAAAAGAAAGCATGAGATATTTTGCAAACAGTTCATGAAGGAACAAGTCGTGTACGTGAATTTAAGCTTCAGATGTTGGCCAATTTTTTTGAAGAATTGAAGATTGAGGAGGATGAGACTATTGCAGTATTTAATGGGAAGTTGAGAGACATGGTTAATATGACTTATTAACTTGGAAAAACCTATAAGGAGACAGAACTGGTGAAGAGGACCCTGAGATCTCTTCCTCAAACATTTTCAATGAAAGTTTCCGCCATTGAAGAAGCAAGAGATGTGGCCACTATGACATTAGATGAACTAACGGGATCTTTGCAAACATATGAGATGAAACTGGAACCTCCTGCGAAGAAGGCGCAAAAGAGTTGGCATTTAAAGCTTCTTCATCAAAGAAAGACCATGTACGACAATAATGATGATGGTATTAAATGACTTGCATTTATTACTAAGAATTTCTCAGAAATGTTGAAGAAAGTGGTGAAGAAAAGATCA
The DNA here is from genome assembly GCA_032355605.1 of Rubia tinctorum. Taxonomy (NCBI): domain Eukaryota; kingdom Viridiplantae; phylum Streptophyta; class Magnoliopsida; order Gentianales; family Rubiaceae; genus Rubia; species Rubia tinctorum. The sequence goes on along the minus strand of JAULKM010059263.1, from coordinate 10,244 downwards.
CAAGAGAGATCTGGTGGAAATAGACCACGGGTACGGGAATAATCAAGGAACACGATTCGAATGAACCAATCACAAGTTCTTAAAAAATCAGAGTGGAGAAACAAAGCAGCCTAGAAGAATTCAATGTAGAGAATGTGAGGGATATGAACACATCCAGGCTGAATGTACTAATACACAGAAAAAGCAAGGAAGGTCGTATGTAACCTCAAGGAGTGAAGATGAAGAAGAGGAAGAGGAACACACTAGCAACTATGTATCATTTGGAGCAAAGATTCATGATCTGGTGGAATTTGCTTATGCGTGTTCTAATATGGTGACGACTGAAAATCTATATGTTCCAACACAATAAAATTGAGTGGTGATTCCTCAAGTGATGATGAGAATCATGAGGTGAATGGTGAAGATATCTACAATGCATATGAGAACATGCTTGAACTGGTGGATCTAATTGAAAGACTGGTGGATCTAATTGAAAGACTTGAAATTGAGATTGATCAGTTGAAACAAAATTTAAGTTCAGCAACTAAGAGGGCTGAGATGGCTGAAGCTGCAATTATCAAGTTGAACTCTAGAAAGGTGAAACTAGATAATATATTGATTATGGGAAAGAACTTTGGAGACAGACAAGGAATTGGCTATGACAAGGTGGAAAGCAACACTGTAAATTTCAAAGAAGAGTTACAAGACATGAAGAGGAAAGTGATGAAGACACTACGACGCAAACCTATTTTATGTCACTACTGCTCTTTCAAGGCCACATATAGGAGCAATTCCTTAAGCTACTAAGAGACATCATGAACGATAACTGTCGGCAGGTTCCAACATGGACGAAGCTCAGCTATCAAGAATGGTCAGAAGGGTATGGATTCCTAAAAACATTGTTGTTTGTTTGGTTGCTCACACTTCTCTTATTACACACTCTAGAGATTCATGGTATTTTGATAGTGGATGTTCTCGACATATGATTGGAACTCAGGAGTATTTGACAAAGATTAAACCATATGATGGTGGTTTTGTAAATTTGGTGATGGAAAGATGAGTCGAGTAGTTGGTAAAGGTGAACTGCAGGTTGAGGGATTTTCAATTTTCACAAGTGTCCTGCTTGTAGAAGACTTGAAAGCTTCAACTATGTGATGACAATATGACAGTAGAGTTTCACAAAGACAAATGCATAGTAAAGCATGGTGAAGTTAAAGTGCTCTTTGGAATTCGATCCTCATACAATTACTATCTCTTGGAACAATATGTGAGGTGTTTAAGCTCTAAGGAAGATTAAGGAACGATGTGACACAAGAAGCTTGCACATATCAATTAGAAAACCTTGGTGAAGATTGAAAATTCAAAAGTAGTACGAGGTATGCCTACTCACCAACCAAAAGGGAATTGTGTGTGGAACATGCCAACAAGGTAAACAGATCCTATCACCTCATTCATCCATTCAATATATCACCACATCCAGGAATCTTGAGTTATTACATATAGACTTGATGGGTCCAATAAATACACCTAGTGTGAGTGGTAAAAAATATATATCTTTGTGTGTGTTGACTACTTCTCTGGATACACCTGGGTAGAATTTCTTAAAGACAAATAAGATACTATGGATGTGTTTAAAATTTTGGTGATCGAATTGCAGACAGAGAAAGGGAGTCCAATTGGAAATATTGTGAGGATTCGTGGTAATCATGGCAGAGAATTTGAAAATTCTCAGTTTAACGAATTTTGTGAAGAGCTTGGCATTCAGTACAAATTTTCTACACCTTTCACACCTCAGCAGAACGGTATTGTTGAAAGGATAAATAGGACTATACAGGAGATGGCACGAGTCATGTTAGCAGAAAAAGGAATTCATAAGAAATGGTAGGCAAAAGTCATCAACACTGCGTGTTATACGATAAACAGGGTGTATCTTCGTCCATTGTCAAGCAAGACATCGTATGAAATCTGGAAGGGAAGGAAACCTAATGTCTCATATTTCCATGTGTTTGGCAGCAAGTGTTACATTGTTGGGGATAGAGAGTTGTTGGCAAAGTTTGACAGCCGAAGTGATGTTGGAATTTTTCTGGGGTACTCTGTGAACACCCGTGCTTACAAGGTGTACAATCTTCACAAAAATACCCTTATGGAGTCTATTAATGGGTGAATGAGAGAATTAACCAGTACCAGATCATGTTCCAACACAGAACAATCTGACTAACCAGTAAATCGATGTTAGAATACCAGAGTTTCTGATAGTCCTGCTGACCCTGAAGACATCGATGTTAGAACATTTATTCCCTATTCACCACCTTATGTTCCAACACAGGTTGAACCTGAACCTAGCTTCAAGAGAACTCATACACTTCCACGGGTAACTACAGAGAACTTGCAGGATTACAATGCTTCATCTCTCTAATTGAACCAAAGAATTACAAAGAAGCTCTGCATGATGAGTATTGGATTGTGGAAATTCAAGAAGAACTTGGGCAGTTTGAACGCAATGATGTATGGTATCTCACTCCTCGTCCCAAAAGAGTAAATGTTATTGGCACCAAGTGTATTTTCAAAAACAAATCAGATGCTAATGGTCAGATTACTCAAAATAAAGCAAGGTTAGTGGCTCAAGAGTATACTTAGGTAGAAGAAGTTGACTTTGATGAGACATTCTCACCAGTTTCCAGGTTAGAATCTATTCGGATTTTACATTCTATTTCTTGTACTATGGATTTTACACTATACCAGATGGACGTAAAAAGTTCTTTTCAGAATGGCGTGGTCAATGGAGAAGTCTATGTCAAACAACCAAAAGGATATGAAGATCCTCACTATCCACATCATGTGTATCGACTCAAAAAGGCACTATATGGTCTTCAACAGGCTCCAAGAGCATGGTATTAGCAACTTACTAACTTTCTTATTAAGAAAGGTTAGCGTCGAGTGGGAGTAGATCGCACTTTATGTGTACTGGACAGGTCATCAAAAATCTTGATTACTCAAATTGAAGTATGACATTGTATATGGCTCTACAACACCATCTATGACACATGATTTTTTTAACTCTGATGCAGGTTGCATTTGAGATGATCGTGGTTAGCGAACCCACCTATTTTCTAGGACTACAAGTGAAGCAATAAAAGAATGTCTTGTTCATAAATCAGAGTAAGTATGCTTTGAATTTAGTGAAAATATTTGTCCTGAGTAATTCTAAAGTTGTACGAACTCCAACGAGGACTACGGATAAATTGGTAAAGGATAAGAAATGTGTTGTAGTTGATCAAAAACTATACAGGAGTATGATTGGGAGCCTACTGTATCTTACAGCCAGTCGACCAGATATATGTTTCAGTGTAGAAGTTTGTGCAAAATTTCATACTGATCGAAATGAATCTCAATTGACTGTAGTCAAAAGAATTATTCGATATATTAGTGGGATTTATGAGAATGGAATATGGTATTCCACAAATCATTACTCACATCTTATTGACTATAGTGATTCTGATTGGACTAGTAATCCAGATGATAGCAAAAGAAGCACTGTCGATTGTTTCTTTATTGGTAAGAATTTGGTATCTTTGTATAGTAAGAAATAAAATTTGATTTCTTTAACGTCTGCTGAAGCTGAATGTCTTGCAGCTGGAAGTTGTTGTGCACAATTATTATGGATGAAACAAATGTTGAATGACTATGGAATCCATCAATGACCTCTCAAGATTTTATATGACAACAAAAGTGTTATTGATATATTAAAGAATCCAGTCCAGCATTCTCGAACAAGGCGCATTGATATGAGGCACCAATTTATTCGAGATCTGTTGAATGGAAGGAAGTTTTGCTTCCGTATGTTCCAATATCGAAGCAATTTGCAGTTATCTTTACTAAACCATTGGATTCTGCCACTGTTTAGCTCCCCAGACAACAACACTTAGGTGTGTGTCATATTTGAGGTATTTCTTTAAAGCTTTTATTTTAGCTTTATTATTTTGTGTATAGAAATTCAGAAAAACACAAAAATAGAAAGAAGAAAAGGACAAAAAGATGGAAGTGGTGTGTGCATGTTGGAATATGAAAACTTGGTGAGTTAAGGAGATATGATGGATCTGACAGCTGGAAGTTGAAAAGAGGTAATAATTACCTTGGAAAGAGAAAAAGGTAAGGTGCAGTTATTGAGAAAGGAAAGTAAAATTTTAAAATTTTAACTTTCCATTTTCCTCTCCCTATTCCTCTTTCCCGCAACCTCTCCTCCGATATTCTTGCCATATTCTTGAAATTGTGCTCAGATTCTTTGCAGCTTAACCCTATTGAGTAGAGTTTGCGAGTGTTCAAGATTCTCAAAAGATTTTTTTGTCTCAAAAATTCTATCGTCAACTCTCAACATGGAGAAGAGCAGAGATTTCAAGAAACTGTTCGGGGAACCAGACAAGGAGCTCAATCTGACAGAAAGTTCACTGTTAGAACCTTTTAGCGGATTACCAGAACTAGGTTTGGAGGTGGTTTCCTCAGTCTGGCCAAGTCATTCTTCTTCACCACCCCAGTTAAGTTATTCCAAGATAAATCCATTACCTTCAATGACCAGACCTTTAAGTCTTTTGATGATTGCATAGAGTATTATTTGAAGCATGGTATGAGGGTAGACTTAAGGGTTTATAAAGTCTCTATCTGGGAAGATTAATGGGTATGATATTAGTCACTTTCTTAAGGGGATTATTGGGAATATTTGGTACATGAAGGAATTGAATCCCAAGTTGAATGAGTTAGCAAGCATAAACTATAAGGGACAAAAAGTTATGTGTGTTTACACTAGAGCTTCTGGACCGAGGAGACTTAGGTTAAGGAGAATGAATGAATGGCCTGAAAGATTTAGTGTGTTAAGCTCCCCTGTTTACAAAGTTGTTCAAGTTTTTGATCCAGAAGTGTCCATAAATTTGGAGAGGCTTAGAAATTTACCCCCTGCAATTATTGAAATTGGCTCTAATGATGAAGAGTTGGAAGCCAAAGATGCTGGTGATGTTCCAACACAAACAGGGGATGTAGAAGAATATGTTGTTGATATGGAAGTTGATAATGTTGGTGCTACAGATGTTCAACCATCAGTATTTGATGAAGATTAAGACGTGGGAGGTGAATCTCCCCATGATCAAACAGAGGGAGGGAATCAGGAGAATGAAGAGGTCGAGGAGGCAAAGTATGTACAGGAATTGACCTCTCAGATAGATGCAGGGGGAGATGAGTTTGGGGTTGAAGAACCAGTCCTTGATGATGTTCCAACATTAGGCCCATAAAATTTTATTGCTGATGATGTGATTGTAGTTAAGGATGTTCCAACACAGGAACAAAATGAAGAAAAGGTTGAAGGTGGAACCGATGTTCCAATACATGAGGAGAGTGTACAGAACCTGGTGAACTCCACTGATGAGGTACTCGAAGAGTTTATTCAAACAAGGCAGAAGAGATCCAAGAGGAAAGTTGAAGAGGCAGCTTCAAGTGCAGTGCAGCCTGAAAAGAAAAGGAAGAAGGTCAAGGTTGAAGATGGATAGAGTTCAAAGCGAACTCCTTCTGCAAAGGATGCACTGAATTCAAATTTTGATGATGAAGACTGTCAATATAACTGGGATATAATTAGTTAGAGAAATATAATTGCAGAGAAGCCACCGGACTTAGAGACCTACAAGGAAAATGGATTTGCAGCTTTCACTGATTATTTGGGCTACACAGATGCTACCACTGTCTACGAGGAATACAATAAAGAGCTAGTTCAAGAGTTTTACGTCAATGTAATGACAGGAAACTGGGATGAAAACTCGGAGTGGTATGGCTGGACTTATTAGCTTAGTAAGGTTATTGGTTTTTCTTCTAAGAAAATTAATAAAGTCATCGGTTTGACCATACTTGACTTTGTGGGTCCATATGCTAAAGATTTGGAGCTGACAAATGATCAAGTCTTGCATGATATTTCTAGATGACTAGTGTCACAGTGGCTAGCATAAGGGAATGCTGCTATATCTAGTTTGATCAGCAGGTATTTCTGTTTGTCTCATATAGCAATTAATTGTTGAATTCCTTCCACAAATACTCCAGCCCTAATCAGAGAGATGGCCAAACTATTATACTGTGTTGAAAATAAGATCCATGTGAATCTTGGGAAGATTATTCAGGAGAACGTTGACTTTCAAGCTGTGTCTTCAAGGAAGAAGAACTCTATGCCACATCCCTGCATCATCACAGCTCTAGCCAAAGCAGGTAGAATAGAGGTTAAAGATGATGATGTGCTTATTGTTCCTAATCTGGTGAAGGAAAATTCCAGGAGTTTCTATAACAGGTAGATACTTGATCTGCTGGACCGGTTCAGAAAATGAAACCAAATAAGGCTAAGAAGATGGTTGTGAAAGGAAAGATTGTTGCACTTCAAGTCTGGATTGCTACATTGGAAGCTAAATTGGCCCAGATGGATGCTCATAATGAAGTCTGATTTTCTGATTTTTATCTCTGGAACTTGTTTATTTATGACTTTGGCATGCTTTTGGCCCCAGGAGGGAGTATTTTGGATAATTTGGATTTCTGATGGATAATATTTGGGTTATTTTGCTTATGTAGATTTTCATATTTCTAGCATTCTGTTGGATTGATATTTTAACATAGTTTGAATGGTTTTCTGGAAAATTTTGTTTATTGACTGTTTGTTGATGTTCCAGCATTGCTGTTGAGGTATTCTTTGTTTTGGAGTTGTGGAATTTAGGGGGACTTTAAATTTTATGTTCCAACATATATAGTGTTTTTATTATAATCACTCTATTTTCATAAGTATTGATTTGAAAGTCCAAAAGGTTGATGGGTCCACAAAATTTCAAAGGGGAAGATTGTAAATTCCGGATTTATTTAATTGGCAATTTGTGGAAAATATGCAAATATGAAACTGTTATGTTGTAACATCAAAGAAGGAAGATTTACAATATAAGAAAGGTGGATTTGTAATCCGAGAAGATATAGTTTTCGTCCATGAGGTTTTGAATTCAGAATATATCAATTCCTATATTTATGGGATTTGATTGGATTTATGAAAATTGGAATTGATGTGATAAATATTCTTTCGAATGAGATATGGACGAGATATTCTAATTCCTTAAATGATTAGGTTTGGTAATTCTTATCTCCGTGGGATTTGATTGAAATAAAAATATTATGTGGAGAAGTATTTATATGCACACGGAAATTGATGCGTGTGTTGGTTAAAACAGAAGACATTCTTGCTGAGTTACTTACATATTTAATTGGAGAAAATATGCATTCATGTTTTGATATTCAGAAGTAGCCGAGAACTTTGAGTCTATGTTCTAACATGATCAAAACCTTTTGATCAAAGTTCATAATCATATACCTTAATTCATCGAAAGGAGGAGATCCAGCGTCAACGAGTTTCCAAGGTCAGAGGGAGTCTAATCAAGGCGAATCGGTAGCAAGGAGAGTTTACAAAATCAACACGATGTAATTAGAAAAGATAATTATAGTTGTATGGTGTTTGTATCTTTCTGATTAGTGGAATTATTCTGAACTGGGTCAGGCCCCGCAGATATAGGTGAATTTCATCGAACTGCATAACTAAGTTTGTGTGTTCTTACTTTACTTTATTACGTACTTGGTTAGATAGATGATGTTGGAACATAGTTGCGATAATTGACAAATTTAGTTAAAACCAAATTGCAATACCTCATAAAAAGCATATCTGGCAAAACTAAGAATATCACAATTTAAAGCATCATATCCAGCCAAGGCAGCTCCTTCCTTAGGACTCAACAAGAATATCTTGTAAGGTGTTATGATAAAATCCTTCCACTTACCAAGAAAATTTCTCATTTCACAAGCTTAATTCATATCACCCTAAGGGCATCAGAATGACCAAATACCAATAGAGAGAAGCATTACAACATGGTTTATAAATACACCAAGTGCTTTACAAATAATACTATACTAGATGACAACTATCCTTCCTAGGTCAGGGAAGGCAACAAAAACACCTTATACGTTACCAACAAAGCAATGGAATATAGGAGTAGAAACCGGAAAACCAATATGGTGTCTTACTCTTTGACTCGAACACGAATGCAAAGAACACGAAGAAAAAGAAGAACAGAGGAAGGAGAGGAGAGGAGGATTGTGTTTTTGGTGTGTCATGGCATGAGGTTAGAGGCAAGCTTTTATAGGCAAATGGGCACTAATGGCTAAGAGTCATCGTGGAGTAATTCATGCATTTTCAATCCTGAAGGGTGGATTCCACGCCCCGTAATAAAAAGGGAGGAAGACCAGGAGTGATTCTCCCCTCTACAATTAGAATGGTTGACCGGTTCAAAAAATTTGAACATAACATTCTCGAGAACCCGAGGCCCGAGCCTAATCTGAACCGAACCGAACCGCACATGTGTGGTCTTGAGTCAAAATCTCCTAAACTTCTAGTTGATATTCCTACTGTTTTCATACTAGTCTTTATACTAGCCATATTTTCTTTCCATTTCCAATGTGGTACTTCTAATATACCACAAACCCAAAATATTACTTTTTAACTAATCAATTTTGAGCCCTCATTTCTCATTCAAACGGAACCCGAATTTGACGTATGTGTATACTACAATATAGTACTTAGAAAGACAAAACCAACGCTGCCATATTTCGGCGCAAATGGTGGTCGGAGCCCACCAGAATCTTGCTCGGATTATTCGGTTCCAAGACAATCAAATTCAGCATCCAATAACTAAACTATCACATTCAACAAGTAAAATTCCAAACTGAACACGGTGAATTATTTTTTGTTTAGCCTAATTGATGCAATAAAAAAAGAGGGGAAAATAGAGCAAACATACCACAATGAGAAGCTACAGAGGATGGTGGAGAACACCTGGGGAAAAAAAGACAAGGACGATCGGAGGAAACCGATTGACGATAGAGTAGAGAAATCGAGATATGTCTATCGTGGAGGTGGGGTGGAGAAAGCGTGAGGGCGTTTGTGGAAATAATGAAAAATAATAATTGTGGCTCCTTTGAGAAGATGGTATACCCCAATTTCTATTTTCCCATAAAAACAGCTTATGTTTTTTTTTCTAAAAGCACCTACTTTATAAGTTAGCAAACACAAAAATGGGTCGGGTTATAAGTAAAGTCACTTACAAGCCCTGCCAAACAGAGCCATAAGATATTGGATAAACTCACGTGAGGTAAAACCTCAATTTTCTTTCCTTTCCCCCAAACCTTCTATCAGCTCAAATTAATTTCATTAAATTTCATTGTTTTATGATTTAATGTCGATCATTCAACCTAAAGTTGTAACATTTTATGCTGAACAGTTTCAAAATATATTTAGAAATTTCATATTAGAGAAGAAGAATCGCAAAAAAAAAGTTAATTGAAAACACAAATAAGTAACATATACCTTATATGTTTTTTTTATGAATATGCAATGGTTCGAATAAAAACTCAAATTTTCACTTGTATTTACTGCATAATATAAACCACTAACTTTATATTATTCTAATTAAACTCAGTTTTTCCATATACCTATGGAAAGACAATCTTTCCCAAGACTCTGTCTATTTTGATATACTTATTTTAAACTAGCGGAGCATTATCGCGCGTTGCGCGATATTATTAATTAAAATATTTGGATGTACATTTTGTGGCTTACATTTAAATTGAAAACAAAATTTATTTAAAATTTTAAAGTTTAGTCATCTAAGGAAAACTATATGAGTTATGGAATGAAATAACTAATTTAGTTAGAAATCTTTAAATATTGAATAAAATAAAAACTTATTATTTTTTAATATTTCGTTCAAGTTTTTAAAAAGTAATTATTTATATGTTGAGATTCATTTTAAAAATATTATCGTAATTATGTGTATCTCATAAAAATAAATAAAAGGAAATATCAAATGACCTAATTAGTCTCACTAATTATATATTTTAACAAGTTGTGATTGATTGTGTATAGCGAAGAATTAAAATCAGTAACATATTATAATATTAGTATGTTATTTTTGGACAACTTGGGTTTAGATAAGTTATGATTGATTATATATAGTTAAAAATTAAAATCAGTAAGATATTATAATATTAGTATGTTATTTTTAGACAAATTGGGTTTAGCTTAATCAAAATGACTTCAATATCCTCGGTTGACAGCACTAAGCAAACAATTTCTAGAGTTGCTGAAATGACCCTATGTTTTGGTCGAAAGTGCCAATATGACCCTGTAAAATCTGAAAGTGCAATTATAACCCTAA
>JAULKM010059232.1:0-12401 GCA_032355605.1 Rubia tinctorum | reverse complement strand
AAATATTAAATTAATTAATTTTTTGGTGAATTGTTGGAAAGCGCTATTACATGTTCTAGAGTAACTCATACTGTAAATGCATTTTCAAAACTTTTTTTCCTATTCTAGCTGGTAGGGAATTTTTCTATGTATCGAGCACTGGTATGACTACCGGTGCCATTCATCAACATATCGATGCGTGTATAATTGTAATGCAGTTTCGTGATGGTTGTTTTACAATTTCAAAGTATTTTTTTAAAATTTAAATTAAATACAATTCTAGCACCGATATAGGTGCTATATATTTTGCCACCACAATTTTAACTAAAACGGTTACTATTCCAGTCATACGCACGTGTATTAGTACCGGTATATGTCATTCAGCCAAAATCGGTGTTGAAAAATATTAAATTCAGAAATATTTTCTTGATAGGTACCGGTGCACTGTATCTAGCATTGGTATTCAATGAACCGGTGCTTGATTAAATTCAGACAACCCAGTATTTTGTTTCATTTACCAGATTACAAGTGCCTATGAAATTCCTGGCACCGATATTACTCTCTCAACAATGACATACCGTGCCTATATACCCGTTTTCCAGCAATGTATAACTAGCAGTTACAAGTCACAGCGAAATAGAACCTGATAATATTGCAGTTGTGACAATAATATTATTGAAACATAACCTAAACCAACCCAAATTTAATCGGGTAGCATAGCAACCCAATCTAAAATGAACAAACCTAAGATATATCCGAATCCATTATGAAACATTATAAAAAATAACTGACATAATTAAATCCGAACAAAACTTCAATACAAAAAATGACACGATAGTAATCCGATCCGATCCAACCCGACAATATTCTGACCCGACCCGACCTAACCCGAGTATAAAAATTACACAACAGTAACCCAACTCGATATTAACTCAACCCAACACGACCCAATCCGAGGAAAAAAACTGATACATTTTCAACCCGACACGATAGTAACCCAACTCAACCTGACACGAAAAATGAAATCAACACGACACGTTTAACTCGACCTGTTTCAACACGACACGTTTCCAACCCGACACAAACCCTACACGATAACCCGAATTGACACCTCTAGATAGAACCTTTAAAAACCGAAGTACAAATATTGTCACAACATATATCATTGTTGATAACGACTTAATTAAGATGGGGACACTTTATCATTAGTTCGCGGCTATGCTTTTTGATCAACTAGAGCCGGCGACCGATGCTTCCCTGGCGACCTCTTTTTTGGCGGTCATGGCTTGAACGAAAGAAACAGCCAGTGCGGCATTATGCTGTGGCGGTGCACTTGTACTTTTGAGTGGCCGGTGGGGCATTATACGTGATGGTGCATTCTGGGGAATTTATTAAGGATACGATCCCAGGGGATAGCAGCAGCATTCACACCTATCAATGGCAGGTTCCCTGACTTATTTTTCCTACATGATGCAATCGCTACACCCGTACACATCAATAGTAGGCTCTCTACCACACTCTGGGTATACGAATCAACCGTTATACCAATATATGAACCCTCAAACAACATGGCTAGGTCATGACAATAACAGTGCTCTAAACAGGGAACTGGATCGGTTGATAGGCTCATCGAGGCAAGTTCATGGTTCTGCTTTTGCCACAGTGATCATGCTTACCCAATGGCCAAACAATACAAAGCCACTAGAAGGACTTCGTACGTGTAATGGTGATTCATACCCCAGGAAGTTCATTCAGACCTTCGATGAATTTTCAAGACTTCGATGAAAAGTTGACATGCAAAGTAGTAGGAAGCTATCTTCGAGGAAAAGCTCAAGAGTGGTTTAATAAGTTAGGCCATGAGAAGCTGCATTCCTACATAGATTTTAATAAGGCTTTGTTGAGTCAATTCTCCCAGAAGAAGAGGTCCACCAAAACCATGGCTATACTATACTAGCCAAAAAAAACTCCAGGGAAAGCCTAGAGGCATTCTACCATCGATATGTAGATGAGAGCCTTGCCATAATTGAAAGAATATATCTTGGCGTTGATTTTGGGATACATGCAAGGAATGAGCGATATTGATCTTTATAAGAAGTTGTAGGCTAAAACCCCAGAAACGCTGCAACAGCTGCAGAAGGTTGTCAAGCAACACTCGAAGGTTGAATATGCGATCAAGTGGAAGAGGTATAGTGACATGACGGTGAAAAGACACGTGAGGCCAAATGATCACAGGGACAAGAAGACGACTGAAGGTTTGAGATATAATTTTGAGAGTGATACCCCTTTGGCTAAATCTTGCACATATATTTTGACCATGTAGTCTGTTTCAAATACCCCTCTCATAAAGGATTGCCTCGAGAAGATCATTGAACGAGTATTGTGACTGCCACAAGTAATTATATTGACATCGAGAATGCCATCACCCCGAGTTGAAATTGAGAGGTGCACGAAGAGCTATCTTCTTCATAACTATTTGATCAGGCCTCAGATTTAATATGGGTCATCAAAGGCCAAGAGTAAGGTCCGACCTTGGCACCCTGAAAAAAGTAACTCGAATGCAAACACCAATAACGATGATGCCGCTGAAAAGAATAACACACATCCTCCTAACCCACATGGGGGTAATAAGGCAATGGAGGTAGTGAAGACACCGGGGGCACTAATTGAGTGATCAACGTTATAAACGAGATCGTTGGGGATAAGTCATTGAACATGGTTACTAAGGCAAAGTTACGCTACATCCCTCTTGAGAACCTCAAAATAAGCGTCTTTGACATGATGATAATATTTACCTTTTCAGATGTAAATGTTGTCCCCAATCAATTACCTCACGTAACTCACGTTGACCTCATGGTCATATCTGCCACGATCTATAACTCTCACGTAAAAAGGATTGTGGTAGATATAACTCTTACATAAAAATGATCGTGTCACATGCTTCACTTTCCTCAACGTATATCTTAATGGCTGACTATGACAAGGATAATAAGTTGTTTATAACTGACTTTGGGATATTTTGTTACAAGAAAATAACCTTCGATCTTAAAAACTCTGGTGCAACTTACCAAAGGTTTGTGGATAAGTTGCTTCGAAAGAAGGTTAGAAGGAATATGAACATACATTGATGAGATGGTCATCAAGAGAAAAAACTATGATGTATTCTTTCTCGATTTGAAGGACATGTTTGAAGAGCTCTGCCAAGGCAACTTAAAGCTGAACCTTACCACATATGTGATCAGCGTGGGAGCTGGAAATTTCTTTGGCTTTTTGGTCTCCGATTGAAAAATCAATGCTAATCCATAGAAAGTCGAAGCGCTGATTGAGATGAACTCCCCATAAACCATCAAAGTGGTCTAGAAATTAATAGGGTCGCTGGCTGCAGTAAGTCAATTCCTCTAGAAGTATCAAGAAACACTTGGTTTCTTCGATGACTTAAGAAAAGTAAAAAATTGAGTGGAAAAATGGACGCGAAGAGGCCTTTTGAGCCCTGAAGGGGCATCTTCAAACGTTGCCTAGTTTGATGAAGCCTGACAAAAGAGACATTGTATCTCTATATATCGGCATCCCCTTTGGCGATCAGTGTTATCATAGTCAACGAAAAGGATTGTTAGCAGCATCTGATCTACTTCATAAGTAGGGCTTTGCAAGGCCCAAGGACATGATACACTGCCCTCGAAAGATTAATTCTGGCTCCAATACATGCGGATCGAAGCCTTCGCCATTACTTTCTGGCACATATAATCTTGCTGCTTACCAATCATCCTATCTGACAGATATTGTTAAAACCCAAATCCACAAGGTGAATGATGAAGTGGGCCATCAATCTCGTAGAACATGATATTCATTTCAGACCAAGAACGACCATTAAAGGTTAAGTAATGGCAGATTTCATCATCTAAATGACATAACCAATTGTGCTCGGTGAAGAACCACCTGCTTCGACTGGCACTTGGAAGTTATATGTCGATGAATCCTCGCATTCCAGTGGAAATGAAGCGGGAGTGCTGCAGCCCTGAGAGTACGGACAACCATACGCATATCATTTTGACTTCAAAACCACTAACAATGATACAGAGTATGAAGCTATAATCATTGGTCTTCGTCTTACTAAGGAGTTCGAAGCCAGAGACCTTGAAATATTCAGTGATTCACAGATATTGGTTCACCAAGTCAAGGGGGAGTACGAGGCCAAAAGAGAAACCTACAACGATACGTGAAGATGGTTAGGCCAATGTTAAATGGATTTCGAAGCTATACCCTAACACAAGTGCTAATAGAATTGAACCACAAGGCAGACGTTTTGAGCAAACTTGATTAATTTTATCTTAACATCTAGTATCGGAAACAATAGCTAATAGAAACACTCGAAAGATGAAGTTTCGAAGAGGAAGTAGTAATGGCAGTGGGTGACAATGATTCTCGGATGTCACCCATTATAGGATACCATAAATATGGAATTATGCCAGAAAAAAAGATTGAGGCAAGAAAAATTGGCGTAAGGCCCCAAAATACGTGATCCAGAATGATGTGTTGTATCGAAGAGGACATCTCCAACTGTTTCTACGACATGTCACCCTTTACGAAGCCTACTATCTCATTTGAGAAGCCCACGAATGGGTATATTGAAGCCATCACGGGGCTCGATCAGTGGCCAAAAGGCTCATTCAAGCTGGTTATTATTGGCCCACGATGTTCAACCACAACTCTTGCAGAAAACCCATCAACTAGTAGCACTGATTTGAGTGTATTTTTATTGTCCATACTTTCGAAAATAAAAATACCTTTCAAACCTTCCTTCTTCCCATAATCTCCTCCTATTATCTTAGTTGCTCTGGAATTTTCCTCATCCCATCGTTTCTTAGTTGAGCTAGAGTCTTCTTCGCCAATTTCCTACCTCTTGATCTACCCATGGTGGAGCGGTTAAGGTGAACTCACCGGATCTAAGGGACAAAGATGATCGAAGAAGTATGCATAATCAACAATATGTTCGCACACAGTTAAAGCATTTTATGTTTGTAAGGATATCAAATGTGAAATGATAAATACTGTGGACTTAATCGATGTTCTATCGAAACATTTATATCTTCGTATATTTTGAGTTTAAATGGTGTCATTCTATTTAGGGCGAACGGCTTCAAGGACCCTCAAACTCTTCCCATCGTTCACCTTTTGTCGCCCATTTTTTCCCTGATACTTTTCATCCCTGAACTAACAAAAGTGCTCAATCGTGATCCTTCCATCCCGTCAAAATGTTAAATTCGATTAAAACATCAAATTTAATGTCAAAACAGTCATTTTTAATTTTTAATTTCTATTTTTCCATTTTCATTTCATTTTTCCTTTTTCTACAACTTTCTTCTTCTCCGATATTCTGTCCCATTCTTATTCTCCACCTCTTCCCGTATCCTTTTCTTCTTCGATCTTTTGCAACGACGGCAACGACGCACTGGCCTTTGCTACGGCCATAACTGGCCCCTCTGCCACGATATCCACTTCGCATGAACCCTATCCTCCGCGCTGCTCAAACCGCTACACCATCCGCCCTCATACAATCTCGCGCTTCTGAGGATGGAGAAATTGATGGCGAAGAAGGGGTAGAGATGGGAAATGTTAGCGGAAAGGTGACGGGTGTGACAATCGGCAGAAATGTGATGGCGGCGCTGCTTTCCGTCAGAGTAGGTGACTAGCGGTGCGCGAATTCGATGGGCTGGGATAGAAGAGCGGCGTGGCTTCTAGGGTTTGTGATTTGGCTAGGGGTTGGCTGATTTGGCTGGGGTTCTCGTCGGCGGTGAAGTGGTGAAGGAGGAGTTGGGGAGATGGGGAGGAAAGATGGCGTTGGTGTTTTTGGTGGCAGGGGCGGAGTGAAGTTGTCTAGCGGCGGAGGGAGGTAGGGGGCTGGTTGATTTGGCTGGGGTCCTTGTCGGTGGTTAGAGTGGTGAAGGAGGAGTTAGGGGAAGATGGGGAAGAAAGATGAGATTGGTGTTGCCGGTGGGGGGAGGTGGTTTTGGCTAGAAGAAGATGAGGGAGGCGGTCTAGCGGCGGAGGGAGGTGGTTTTGGATAGAAGAAGAAGATGAGGGAGGGGGGGACTGAAGGGTTATTTTCAAAAAAATGTGAAAAGTTTTTATGCTCTTATTTTTGTTAAAAATTAAGAAACTCACGATATTGACTTATGATTTAACGGTTTGACCGGACGGAAGTATGACGAATTGACACTTTTGTTTGTGCAGGGACGAAAAGTATTTAAAATGGGGGCCAAAGGTGAATGATGAGAAGAGTTAGAGGGCTCTTGGAGTTGTTCGCCCTTCTATTTGTGTATTTAAAATTGATTTAACTAAAATAACAAACAAAAAAATGTTAGCAGCTCTATTTGCATTCTTATTTTTGTACCGGCTCTATTTGCATTCTTACTTTTTAAATATTATTCTCCATTAAAGTTTGATCATATATTTAAATAGATATATGGATAGCAATATTATCATATATGATATTGTTGAATTCATCTTAATAACTATTTTCTAAATATTAATATTTAATTTATCGATACTCTATTTAGATAAACATATTAATTGTAAAATATATTTTGCTGTAATGAATGCGTTGCATCATAGTAAGAGTTATCTTGAGAGACTCGCATCCAACCCATATCATGATTGTTGGGTACCTACCATTTATGATTCTGAGCCATTTTGATATGCACCAGGCACTAAGTTCCAAATGCATCATACGGAGTATATATTTAATTCATCACTTTCGATAAAAATAATAATAAAATCATCACTTTTACGCTGCATTATTGAATTCTTGAGGTCTCCATGCATTTTTCAAAGCTAAATCTCAATCATTTTCTTTTAAAGCAAAGGTAGTTTTCATTCAGGTTTCTTCCATAATAGTTTGACAAAGAATTAATTCTATCAGAAAAAGCGCAAAAAAACATGAATACTATTAGCGAATAAATATCCACTAGTAATTTGTGTTGGTTGTTAACTACAAACAGAGGCGAGTCAGATTTTTTTTTAGAATGGGACTATTTAATTTCTTTTAAATAAGATAGTATTCAAAAAAAATATACGATAATGTTCAAACACGTGAAATTAATATGATAAACAATAGTGATCCTCTTAAAATATTATTTTTCACAAACATTTCCTTATTTTGATGCAACTGAGGGTAATTTTTTTTAAAAATGATAGCCTTAAATTTTTTGATGGGGTTCAAGGGTAATTTTTAGAAATTAATTACTGGTTGAAAAATTGCTGGCAGGAGCTGGGCCCCCTTCCGACCCTGACTACAAGAAGATTTTTTTCTTCTTTTTAATGATTACAGAAAATCAAATTACATATAAATTAGGACGCACCACCATTGAATCTATTGAAATTCTTTGGACCTTAAAACTCCATCCATTTGAATAGTTATAGACGCCTGCCTGAGAACACCCAAATGTTACACCACCAACAAACCACCACCATCGAAGCTGGAATCAACTACAGGTTGGGAAACCACATCGAAGACCACTAACATGGTCTACAACACTGGGTAACCCCTTTCAAGTCAATTGAAACCCGTCGGAGTTTGAAACTCTATCCATTTGAATATTTAGGGACACTCTCATGAGAATACTCAAACGGTGCACTACCATCACCGAAGCCAGAACCATCTGCAGATTGGGTGAATGCAACGGGGACCACCTACACTAATCCCTATCAAGTCTATTGAAACCCAGTGTAGTTTAAAATTCCATCTATTTAAATAGATAGGGGCACTCCACCGAGAACACCCAAATGTTGCACCTAGGGCTGCTAAAAAATCTGGAAAATAGATAACCGGTCAAAACCAAACCGGTATTTAATTTGGTTTACCGGTTATTTGGTTAATATTGGTTACGGTAATCTGGTTATGTCGATTAATCAATTCCTTTATCGGTTTTATTATTTGGTAATCGGTCTAACCGGATAACCGGTAAAAGATTTTATAACACATTAATTAATTTCAACCCAAAAATTAATTCATTAAACTTTGGGTCTTGATCACAAACCCAATAAGAAAATTTTAAATTACTAACCCAAATTAACTTATTCTTTAAACTCTATATTATTAGCTCATATATATTTAAATAATAATTGTGCCCAAAGAAAATTATTATGCAAACAAAAGTTGATGTACCTTATAAGTGTGCCCAATCTAATAATTATCGATTGGATACAATTTTAATATTAATTAAAAAAATTATTCAACTCCTATGCAATACAACTATCCAATTCCTATTTTTTTTACCTTTTATTCTAAGTTTTGCGGCTCTAACTACTAATCAATATTAATATAAATTTATATATATTTTTTAAATGAATGATATATGGTAATCAATAATAACCGACACATCAATCGAAACAGATACTAACCGAATCGGTATAACCAACAACATTATTGGTCAATTATTTGGTTCCTTATAAAATTTATAAATTGGCAGAAATCGAAATCGATCAACCGAAAAACCGGTCGGTTGAACACCCTTTGCTGCACCACCAACGAACTACCTACATCGAAGTTAGAACCATATACAGGTTGGAAAAATACAACGGGGACCACCAACACGATCCTATAACGTTGGATAATTCCTATCCAGAAATTGTGAATTCATCCATTTGAATAGTTAGAGACACTCTTTTGAGAATACCCAAACGCTGCGCCACCAGCGAACCACCACCTTCGAAGTCGGAAGCACCTGCAGGTTGGGAAAATACAAGTCGGACCACTAAAACGATCCCATAACGCTGGATAATCCCTATCAAAAAATTTCTCCATAATGCACAATTCTTGACAGGAGTATAATTGGAACTCCGAATCTCTATTTTATAAAGATTGAGAATTACCACTGAATCAAAACCTAATTCACTAACTATATTCTATTTGGAAGTAATTGGTTTCTATTGCTCTCTCTATCACAATTAATTGGGGTTCGTTACATTATTTACTTAACTTTAATTACAAATTGTAATGATATATAATAATATGAGATATGTACAAATATAACTCTACCTACTTGACTAAGTGTTAATGTAAATCTCAGGTAATTTTTGTGTAGAAACAACCCCACCTACTTAATGTAAGTGCTAATATAACCCTAAAAACTATTTCTAGCATTGACTGGCATTGACCACAAATAAAATGACTAAAATGCCCTTTGAGATAAAACCTAAAAGTGTTGAGACAGTTTTACCCTTATTCCACCCCACTCCCACCCTTCCACCGGCCACCACCACCACCCCTCCACCCGGCAGCAACCATCACCCCTCCACCGGCCGCCGCTACCACCCTCTCGACCCGGCCACCACCACCCCTCCATCCGGCCACCACCACCTCCCCGCCACCCGACCACCACCACCACCCCCCACCCGGCCACTCCTGCTTCCGCCTCCGCCACGACCCACCAGCCCAACCCCTCGCCACTCCTGCCAGTGCTTCCCTCGCCATTCAAGCCCCCGCTAGCCCCACCTCCACCCACCACCCTTGACGACAACTACATTTCCTACCCCGATGCTAACCACGCCCCCCTGTCCACAGACACGTCTGCGCGCTGTGCCACCACCTTGTCTCATCGGCACCACCACCAAGCTTAAAGCCACCTTGGTCTCGCCGCCCCTGTCGCATGAACTAGTTCATGGATTTGAGGCCAGCGGTTGCGGCTTTTTGAAGCCTGATTTGGTCAACGATTTAGATGTGGATGCAAGAGAGATGTAGGTTTTAAAGCCAGATTTTGGTCGGCGATTTGGTCAACTTTTCGAAGGGGTTTTCGAAGCTGAGAAAGAGAGTTGTTGCGGAAAAAAAGAAACGAAAGAGAAGAAAAAAGAAGAAAGAATAGGGTTTTGAGGGTAAAATTGTAATTTCTTTCTTTTTCTATTTAAAAAAAAATCAAATGGCTAAAATGTTCTTTCCAATCACTTCCAGTCTTAAACTTTCGGAATGAGTAAATGTTGTACTTATATTAACTATCTAGGATTATATTTGAAATTTCAATTATCAAAAGGTTATATTGACATTTATTTCAACTAGGTAGGGTTATAAAAGCATTTTTCTCTAATAATATTTTCACAGTATAAGATCCTGTAAAATTTACTTGAAACATGTACTTTTACATATTAACTTCTCACTAGTTGTAATTCACAAAATCTTGTTTTACCTAGTTTAAACTTCAGGACTGAGTTTATTATGCAATTAATGTAAGTTTTAACCGGGATGTTTTTTTTTAAAAAATAGGCTGAAAGATTGGAGTACTTTAATTGTAATTATAGTAAATTTTGTTCCATAAATAAATATCACAATTTAAGATATTTATTTAATTTTTTATTTTCATATTTATTTCTCTCCAACGTCCGCTGGAAACCGCTAATCGCTGCCTGGAACCGCCTTCACCCGTCAGATTTCTACCGTCTCCGCCGATTCTTCTCTCACTTCCGCCGCCAATATCTATCTTCCACTAGTGATTTTCCATTTTCTGCCGCCGATCTGAGCAGAGGTTGCCAGAAACTTGTACCTCCGTCGGCGGTTCCTCGTCGAACGTTGCAGAGAACGTGACTAAGAATCTGAGAATATGAAGTATTTTTATCTGAAAATCCGTTTCAAGTCAGGTTTACAGATGGCGCTAGGGTTACAAACGACGAGGCGATGTGAGGGCGTTGCTGCGGTCTTCCGTTAGATGCGTGAGATTCACACACGTCGTTGAAGAAGAAGACTCACCCATGCAAACACGCACGCACGGACGGGACGGACGGCGGGCAGTGATTGAGCTTCTACTCGTCAGAGGTGAGATTTAATTGTGTTTTATTTTTTCCAAAGACATGCTGAATTTATTATTATTTGACTGAGAGAATGTTCAACAATGGTTCTTTGGTGTAGTGGTTAGTACTTTGGAATTTGAGTTTAGTTGCATGGGTTCGAATCCCACCAAGACATTTTTTAAAGAATTTATGTTCTTGAGCTACTGTAAATTTTTGGTTGATGTTTGTAACTTTTTTTTATTATCACGAGGTGGTGCAGTTTTCTTATTGATGTTTGTATTTCTCTCATATTGATGTTTTTCATTATTTGGGTGAGATTTATTTAATAAGTGTTGATGTTTTGTAATTTTGTTAGGTGACATGGTTGATATTTGTAGTTTTTCTTATTTTCTCATGTTGATGATTTTCATTTTTCGTCTAAAGATTAGATGATAAGAGTTGATGTTTGTAGTGTCTTTTTCTCATGTTGATGTTTTTCATTACATGCGAGGTTAGGTCTTAGGAGTTGATGTTTGTAGGTTTTGGGTGATATAGGTTAATAGTTGTAGTTTTTTAAATAATTGTTTTTATGTTTTATGATTTTCAGAGTCAAGAATTTATACTTTTGAGATACCGTAACTTTTTGGTTGATATTTTAGTTTTTTTCCTCTCAGGTGGATATTTTTCATTTTTGGGTGAGTTTTAGTTGTTATAAGTTGATGTTTTTGTTTTTGTTTTTGTTTTTGGGTTATATGGGTTGATATTTTTTATGGAGTAGTTTTTTTCCTCTCATGTTGATGTTTTTTCATTTTCAAGGTGAGGTTTAGGTGATAGGAGTTGATGTTTGTAGTTTTTTTTGGTGATATAGGTTGATGTTATGTAATATTTTTTTCTCATGTCGATGTTTTTTTTTAAATTTTCCGGGTGAGGTTTAGGCGATGAAAGTTAATGTTTGTAATTTTTGGGCGATATAGGTTGATTTTTAGTTTTTTATAGTTTTTTTGATAAATTAAGCTTTTTGTTGATATTTTTATGATTTTCAGTTGATGTATTGTTAAAAATCACTATGAATTGTCCATAACTTTATGGAAAAGCTACATTTCTTGAAGCTTTATCTTAATTATATATATAATTAAAAATATGGATGGTAAAAATAATATTTTGAAAATCATAAGAAGTAGAAATGGAAACGGATATAGTATTATTAATTTTTGGCATCTATATTTTTAAATCAAATTTATCGCTAAACGTCAGAGTTTCATAGAAGAGAAAGTCTCAGAAAATGAGATCTTTCCGTAGCCTTATGAATAGTTTATATTGAATTTTACCTTAAATATTGTAATTTTTTTTATAAAATTTAAATATTGTATATTAAAAGTTGAAATAAGTAATAATATGTATTTAACATGAAAATATAAAAATATACAATCTAAAATATATTTTTAAATTTAGCATGTAGTTTAACCAATATAGTGTATAAGGTGAAAAATAACTGACATGTACATAAACTTATGGACAAGCAGTCTGTCAAGAGACCTACTCTTTAACGATATTTTGTGTATCTTATATGGCAAAGTCTTGTATAAGACCGTCTTACAGTGAGACTAGGGATCAAATTGCAAAGATTTTAATATGGGGTTTCATATCAAAGTTTCAAAAGTTTAGGGATT